>JAAGKR010004430.1:0-22130 GCA_011419295.1 Clarias macrocephalus | reverse complement strand
CTCGGAAGCTAAGCAGGCTCAGGCCTGGTTAGTACTTGGATGGGAGACCACCTGGGCATACCAGGTGCTGTAAGGTTTTCAGTTTTATTCCTCATATAGTTTTTTTTTTTTAAGTTCATTAAAAATATATATATTTGAAATGTTCAAACAGGCCAAATTTCAAACCAGATCTCGCTTGCGGCCATACCAGTCTGAGAGCATCTGATCTCGGAAGCTAAGCAGGCTCAGGCCTGGTTAGTACTTGGATGGGAGACCACCTGGGCATACCAGGTGCTGTAAGGTTTTCAGTTTTATTCCTCATATAGTTTTTTTTTTTTAAGTTCATTAAAAATATATATATTTGAAATGTTCAAACAGGCCAAATTTCAAACCAGATCTCGCTTGCGGCCATACCAGTCTGAGAGCATCTGATCTCGGAAGCTAAGCAGGCTCAGGCCTGGTTAGTACTTGGATGGGAGACCACCTGGGCATACCAGGTGCTGTAAGGTTTTCAGTTTTATTCCTCATATAGTTTTTTTTTTTTAAGTTCATTAAAAATATATATATTTGAAATGTTCAAACAGGCCAAATTTCAAACCAGATCTCGCTTGCGGCCATACCAGTCTGAGAGCATCTGATCTCGGAAGCTAAGCAGGCTCAGGCCTGGTTAGTACTTGGATGGGAGACCACCTGGGCATACCAGGTGCTGTAAGGTTTTCAGTTTTATTCCTCATATAGTTTTTTTTTTTTAAGTTCATTAAAAATATATATATTTGAAATGTTCAAACAGGCCAAATTTCAAACCAGATCTCGCTTGCGGCCATACCAGTCTGAGAGCATCTGATCTCGGAAGCTAAGCAGGCTCAGGCCTGGTTAGTACTTGGATGGGAGACCACCTGGGCATACCAGGTGCTGTAAGGTTTTCAGTTTTATTCCTCATATAGTTTTTTTTTTTTAAGTTCATTAAAAATATATATATTTGAAATGTTCAAACAGGCCAAATTTCAAACCAGATCTCGCTTGCGGCCATACCAGTCTGAGAGCATCTGATCTCGGAAGCTAAGCAGGCTCAGGCCTGGTTAGTACTTGGATGGGAGACCACCTGGGCATACCAGGTGCTGTAAGGTTTTCAGTTTTATTCCTCATATATTTTTATATTTTTATATATAGTTCACTAAAAATATATATATTTTAATTGTTCAAATAGGACTCCCTTCAAACCAGCTCTCGCTTATGGCCATACCAGTCTGAGAGCACCTGAGGTCGCTGTTGCACTCGATTGAGAACGGCTGCAGAAGGTGCGAAAGGCCCACCAAATATTGTTTGTAAAGTTTTTGGTTCAAACAGTATACCTACTCATTTATAGTTTATTTCAAAATATTGTTACATTAACAGTTTATCTGCTAGGAGAGGTTTTTCTGGGAAAGACGGATGTCAAAATAAGCAAAGGAAAATAAGTCAAAATGGGCAAAAAGAAGAAAGAATGTATAAAAAGGATTCAACTGTAATACTTTATGTCAGTCACAACAAAACGACTAAAGTAGAAGAAATAATGAAATCCATCAATGATACAATCGGCAGAGGGCAATTACTGGCAGTTCGCCCCACACAAACCTCGGAATATGAAGTTACCATAATAGATAAAACGAAAGCTGAATGCCTGCTCGAGGGCATAAACATTAAAGGAGACTTATACTTAGTAAAAGAATTGAAGACTAATGAAATATTGGTCTCATTCCTACACCTCCCGGTGTACATCGCGGATGAGGAGATCTTAAATAAGTTGATGGACTGGGGAGTGACACCTATCTTACCCATCAAAAGAAGATCTGTCGATTGTGCATGAACCCTGGACACATGATCAAAGTCTGTCCATCATTTCTGTGCCGGAAATGTAACCAACACGGACACTTTGCAAAAGAGTGCAAAGCGGAAAGTTGCCAAAGTTGCCACAGCTTGCAGTGCAAATGTCAACCAGCAGAAGAAACAGAACAAACAGAAAGGACGGATCAAAACAACAAAATACAAACAGAACAAGAGCATGAGGAAGGAAATGACAAACAAAATGAAATGGAAATTGACGTAGTTTTGTGGAAGGATAAGAGAATACAAGGTGATGCACACGAGGATGGCATGGAAGCGGTGACAAATAGAGAGGGACACAGACAGGAGGAGAAAAGGCGAATGGAGGAAGAAGACGGAGAAAAAAGACAAAAGAACATAAAGGAATTAAGAAGAGATGGAAGAAAAGGAGACAAGCGGAATAAAAAACCAAGCAAGGACTGGAGAGAATGGACAGGAGGAGACAAGGTGAGTGGAGGAGGGAGAACTACAGAATGACAAAGGATTTAAATAAGCATGACGAGGAGATGAAATACACAGGGACAAGCGGAACAAGAAATCAAGCAAGGACTGGAGCGGTAAGAAAAAAGGCTAAAATTTTAAATGTTGAGAAAGTACTGAAAAAACAGAGAGAAAAAAGGTTGACTTTAAAAATGAACTACCTAAAAGAAATAGGAGAGAAGATGTGAATGTGATACAGGAGGAGATAGAGGAGCAAAAAGACTGGTGGAGAGAACGATGTGGTCGATATTATTCTTATTTGCAGCGATGACTTTGAGATGTGCATCAATTAATGTAAGAGGACTAAAGAATGAGCTGAAATTTGAAAGAGTTTTAACAAGTTGCAAGAATGTGGATATTTTATGTATACAACTGGGACGAAGACTTTTAAAAACAAGTGGGATGGAACAATTTATCTTAATAATGGTGAAAAAGAGAGAGAGGGGGTGGAGTAGCAATTCTAACAAAAAGAGGACTGTGTGATAATGGAAACGTTATCATGAGTGACACAAGAGGTAAATTAATTGCAATTAAAATGGAAATATAAAAAGAAAAGACATACATATATAACATACATACACCAAACAAAGACAAAGAAAAGAAGGAGTTTTTTTTAAAGAAATAACATTGAGTTTGAAAAAAGAAACAAACAATGTTACTGGGAGATTTTAACACGGTAATGGATAAAATAGATATCGGGGATGGAATGGTTTTTAAATCAGATCAAGGGAGAAACTATATCCTAATCCCAATCTTAAAACAAATTTATGTTGAAATATTCAAAAAGAAAGAAATGAGCAAATCAATGAAAATGGGAGGAATAAAACTCCTATATAAGAAAAAGTGGAATCAGAATGATTTAAAAAATTATAGACCACTAACTCTTTTAAATGTAGATTTAAAATTTTTATCCAAAATTCTAGCAAATAGACTAAAGAAAGTATTACTGCACATACAGTAATAAAAACCACTCAAGCATATGCAGTGAAGGGGAGAGACATAGTGGATACAACAAGCAACATACGCGATATATTATACTACATGAAGGAAAAAGGAAATGGAGGGTATTTAATAAGTTTGGATCTAGAAAAAGCATTTGACAGAGTGGAATATGAATATTTATTTGAGGTAATCCAGAAGTTTGGTTTTGGGGAAATATACACAAGCTGGCAAAAAATGTTATACACAGACAAAATAACATGTAAAATGCACGTGTTTAAAGAACAAGATCAATAAGACAATGATGTCCTCTCTCTGCACTTTTAGACATACTAGCAGCTGAACCATTAGGACTTGCATTAAGAAAAGAGAATAAAATAAAAAAAGATAGAAATAGAAGTCTATAAATCTGAACCAGTATATCAGTATGCTGATGACACAACACTAGTAGTCAAGACAAACAGAGTGTAACCGAACCACTAAGAATATTGGAAAAATATTGTAAAGGAAAACCAGCTTTCACTTACGGCCATTCTCAGAATGGGCGGTCAGGAGACCATGGCAATGTACCTTTCCAGGGGATCACAGCTCGCAAAGTGAAGCCCAGGCAGAACTTTGCAAACAGAGACGAGATGTGCTTGTCTCCTCGGCCAACCACTCTAGCCAGGAAAGCTACATACATTGCCATAGTCTTAAGAGGGGCGCAAGAAACTCATCTTCTGCCCATCGCCCGCTACATGTATATCCTTAAGAGGGCAACCTGTTCTGAACCCCCCCCAAAAAAAATTAATGTAAATATGGTGCCCTCTAGGCAAACCCCGCCACATCCTGCCGAGCCTCCTGGCTTCTGGTCCAGGTCCATCCCACCTGCCCCAGAGCATTTAGAAAGCTTCAGTTTTGCCCAATTTACAGCATCAGCTGCCATTTCATCCATGTCCTCAGGACCAGGTGTTCATCACTGAGTTTGGCCATCACTGGAGGGTGGAGAAGGCCACCAGGTGCCAGGTCTAGGTCCACCCTGAGCTTCACCAGGAACCTCCTCTTGCCAGTCCATATTTCAGAGCATCCTCTGACCTTTTCCCCAGCAGACACGGAAGTGCAGCACTTCGAAAGGAAGGCACATAGGGGTTGTAGAGGTGGATGGTGACGGAAACCTCATCTATTGCGCAAAGAGGAACCAAACACAGTCCCCATAGTGCTTCTTCCTTCTGTGGTCTATAGCACCGGTAAAAGAAGATAGAACAGTCAGAAAATTAGACAAACTTGATATCCAGAAAATCAGATGATGTAAAATACTGGAGATAGAAGATTTTGAATGGATTCATGCCACAAACAGCCCAAAGAATTCTGAGCACAATCCATCAGAAATGGCGCTTTATTTCTGCTGCTGCGAAGCTTCACTGGAGCTGTTTGTAGAAGCCATGCCACACGGGCCGGCTGGTTTTCACCCTCCCATTGCACAGTCTAAGATAAATTACTATACTTGATCTTAGCTAAAAGTCAAGTCAAGTCAATTTTATTTATATAGTGCTTTTAATTGACATTGTCGCAAAGCAGCTTTACACAATAAAAAGAAGTAAGTCTCTAAAAGGCTAAGAAGCAATAGCCTGTAAACTTCCCAAACCAAGAGCCCACCCCTTCACCTCAGATTGACTTCAGGAGGGAAGGCAGTAAAACCTGCTGGAAGCCCTGGCCAAAGAGACAGGACATTTCTTACAATTTCTGACTTTAAACCATGACCAAACAAGCAAAGCCCACAAAAATAAGGTAAACTCATCAACGTTCCTCTCCACAGAAAACTGGTAGGTTGGTCCAAGCAAGAAACAGATGGAAGAAAGGAAGGAAGGAAGGAAGGAAGGAAGGATGGATCGATCGCATTTACTGTTTGAAAACATCCAGAATTCCTGGCATGTGTCAAATTCCATGCAATGAAAAAATCACTACACAGTCTGCAAATTTTTATTGATATTTGGTCAATGGATGAAAAAATTGACAGATCAAGGTGGATAGAGTGAGTTCAACAGAATACCTGTGAAGACTAGACCAATTAAGAAGCACTAGTGATGGGAAGTTTAAATCATTTTAGTGACTCGGTTCTTTGAATCATTTAGTTTATTTTGTTCTTTTGACCAGAAATAAAGTAAAATGTTACATTTTCAATAAACAGACCCCCAACACGTCTACATACACAAATTTTGGCAATAGTTCCAGTAATGAAAATATTACAATGCAGCTAAGGACATATTCTAAACAGAATGAGCAGCTCACCATCATATCTTCTCATTGCGGAGACCTGTTCAATTCTGTTTCCTGTGACTGCACTGAATAGCATCTATGGGAGTCACGTAACAAACGAACGAACGACTCGGGACTGGTAAGACTCATTGAGGAGAACCTTTCAATTTGGTTTTCTGTGTACTGCACTGCATAGCGTCTATGGGAGTCACATGAAAAAAGAACGAACGTAACCTACGGAGGTTTTGCAATGATTTGCGCATGAGCGCCCAGCAGAAAATGAACAAATCACTCTCCGAGACTACTCGTTCTTCTGAGTCATGTTAAGGACTCATGTTAAGGATCAATGTGCCATTTATTGAGGTGGATGCAGAATTTACCGAGTTTTAGCTGACATATTTTAGCCCAAGTAAGTTTACAGATTTTATGTACATCTTCACATTCTGTTTCATCAGACTAAGTACTAAAAAATTATGCTAATCAATTGCTAATGCTAATGATATTGACTAATGAGGTGATAGCAGTGCATGTAGTTACCCATGGTTAATGTGGTGATTATGTAAAATTCTAGGTTTTGATAAAAATGAGTTTAAGTGATTTTGAATGTACAAGGACTGACAGCTCTCTTACATGCTGGTAGAGAAAAGAACTTTCCTTGGACTTCTTGGTGTGGGTTTCCCTCTCAACCATTGCCATGCAGGACTGCTGGTCTCTTCTGAATACTAGTCTCTAGTTGCTGCTGGTCCCTTAACTACCTCGCTAACAGTGTCTAATCTGATGTTGCATGGGTAACTGCCTGCACTTAAAAGGTTGTGAGTACAGAAACCCTTTTACACATGCATTTTATTTTGTTGCTTTCCCGGGAAAGTTAAGCGGCCACATAGTTTTAGGCCTCCACAATCCCAAGACACTAGTTAATATTCTGTGTTTGCTGTGTTACAGACTGAATTTTTTTGTTAATGTGTTAGTGAATGGTACGTAACTTTTTGATAATGTAAAAAGTTGTGGGTATGTGTGAAACTTGAGTGTCCCAGTGATTTATTTATTTTTCCCCCTATTGAAGCTTGACTAAAAGTATATCTTTATATCTAAAGACCTGTGTTGGTGTTATATATTTACAGTACATACAATAACTTAGTTAGTTTCTTTGGTTAAACCATAGAGGTTACGCTATTGAGTTTGATATAAATTAGGACAATATTTTTAGTGGGTTGAACTCTATAAATATAATCCTACTAAGTGGAGGCACTGTCAAAGCTCTTTAAATTGTGTAACATGTGCAAAAGTATTGGAACACAGTTTTAATACAGATCTAGCCATTAAAAGTGCACGTTTCGAGAAATGTGATCTCTTGCAAAGTGAAAGTGAGTTGCGCATGCACGCTGTTTGATCAAAAGGCTGATAGACATGCGCGCAGATATGAGCAGATTTATCATTAAAACTGCAGACATACTCCCCCAGAAATACAACAAACAGAAAAATATATGCTACTCGCTGAATACAACGCAACAGCACGCAAAATCCGTGGGCTTTGTCTGCGCTTTCTCCATTCATTATTATTATTAGTAGTAGTAGTACACTTTTAAAAAAAATGCTGGTTTCTGTAAACACATCGTTGGGTTGTTTATGGTGGGTAAAAATTCTGGGTTATTTTGGGTACTTTAGTCACACTGTTGGGTTGCTTTTGCTGTGAATACTAAAAGTGATGATTAAACTTAATGCAAAAAATGGAAAAGGAAATGTCTCAGTTTCCTCCCTAGACCTTTTGTCTGCATCACAATGAACTGAAGCTCAGCGCGTCTTCTTTCCGGGTTTTAATCTATAATATTTAAGCAAAATATAATTTGCCGTATAGGCCTAAATATTAATTTTTATTTATGGACATGTGCATTATGTTTTATCTAGAAGCGCTGCAATTTTCGCTGGTTACAAAACACAACCTTTTTCGGAAATTTAAGCTCCAGACAATCGCCAGGTGCTCTGAGCTCATGTACCGGCCCAACGCAGCCACACCTCAGAAGGATCCTCAGACTAACTATCGCTAACTATCTCTGCAGTGGTTAAAACAGCAGATTCATTTAATTTGGGGTTATTTCTAACAGGCAATCTATTGTATTTACATTATGTGAAGTTGTGTACATTTTGGAAACAAAATGGTTCTATCTACTAAATCAAATGGAATGTGTCTACCCAGCAAGAGTGTTAATCTACCCACTGGTTGATTATTAAAAACAATACAACACGTTATGGTAAAGAAATTCTCAGACTCTTCCATTGCAGGGATTAAAAAACAGTAACAATGTCAATTTTAGAATCCGTAGAAGCTCAGTGGTCAGCGCACAACCTCTCTTGGGGGAGCCTTTCCCTGAATTTGCCGTTTTCACGGGGGTGCGGCTAAGAATCTTGGTTTATTCATACAGATGTACCTGTTTTACAGTACATGGAAATTTACCCTGATAAGTATAATTTTGAAGAATGACAATTTTTTTTTTTATAGTCTAAATATTTTTTTCTAATCTTGTGCTATGTTGTTTACTTACAATATTTGTTAATTTAAAAATGTAATTTAAATGAGGTTTGGGCTCCGGGATGTTGATTTCCTACGTAGTCTAATCAGAGCTCTACCGCCTGCTCGGTTCATCATCTTCATAGGTGGATTTGATATTTTTCGTGTGTAATTCATAAATTCATAATAATGATATAAGATGCCCTAAATTGTGTTTAAAATTGGCATGTTTAAACTCGCACTTTCACTTTACAAAAGGCCGCCTTTTGATCAAAAGGCTGATAAACGCTTGCAATTTATCGATTAAAATGCAGACCTACAGTGGGGCAAAAAAGTATTTAGTCAGCCTCCAATTGTGCTCAAAAGTTCTCCCACTTAAAAAGATGAGAGAGGACTGTAATTTTCATCATAGGTATACCTCAACTATGAGAGACAAAATAAGAAAAAAAGAGATCCAGAAAATCACATTGTAGGATTTTTAATGAATAAATTTAAAAAATTGATAAATTCCTCTGTAAAATAAGTATTTGGTCATCTACACACAAGCAAGATTTCTGGCTCTCACAGACCTGTAAGTTCTTCTTTAAGAGGTTCCTCTGTCCTCCACTCGTTACCTGTATAAATGGCATCTGTTTGAACTTATCAGTATAAAAGACACCTGTCCACAACCTCAAACAGTCAACACTCCAAACTCCACTATGGCCAAGACCAAAGAGCTGTCAAAGGACACCAGAATTATAGACCTGCACCAGGCTGGGAAGACTGAAACTGTAATAGGTAAGCAGCTTGCTGTAATGAAATAACTGTGGGAGCAATTATTAGAAAATGGAAGACATACAAGACCACTGATAATCTCCCTCGATCTGGGGTTCCACGCAAGATCTGACCCCGTGGGGTCAAAATGATCACAAGATCTGTGAGCAAAAATCCCAGAACCACACGGGGGAACCACCTAGTGAATAACCTTCAGAGAGCTGGCACTAAAGTAACGAAGGCTACCATCAGTAACACACCGTGCCGCCAGTAACTCAAATCCTACAGTTCCAGACATGTCCCCCTGCGTAAGCCAGTACATGTCCAGGCCTGTCTGAAGTTTGCTAGAGAGCATTTGGATGATCCAGAAGAGGATTGGGAGAATGTTATATGGTCAGATGAAACCAAAATAGAACGTTTTGGTAAAAACTCAACTTGTTGTGCTTGGAGGAGAAAGAACACCATGTGGAAACATCATGCTTTGGGGCTATTTTTTCCGCAAAGGGACCAGGTCGACTGATCCGTGTAAAGGAAAGAATGAATGGGGCCATGTATTGTGAGATTTTGAATGAAAACCTCCTTCCATCAGCAAGGGCATTGAAGATGAAATGTGGCTGCGTCTTTCAGCATGACAATGATCCCAAACTCACCGCCCGGACAACGAAGGAGTGGCTTCGTAAGAAGCATTTCAAGGTCCTGGAGTGGCCAAGCCAGTCTCCAGATCTCAACCCCGTAGAAAATCTTTGGAGGGAGCAACAGCCGCAAAACATCCCTGCTCTAGAGGAGATCTGCTTGGAGGAATAGGCCAAAAATACCAGCAACAGTTGTGTGAAAACCTTGTGAAGACTTACAGAAATTGTTTGACATCTGTCATTGCCAACAAAGGGAATATAACAAAGTATTGAGATGAAATTTTTTTATTGACCAAATACTTATTTTCCACCATAATTTGCAAATAAATTCTTGAAAACTCCTACAATGTGATTTTCTGTATTTTTTTTCCTTACTTTGTCTCTCATAGTTAAGGTATACCTATAATGAAAATTACAGGCCTTTTTTTAAAAAAATCTTTTTAAGTGGGAGAATTTGCACAATTGTTGGCTGACTAAATACTTTTTTGCCCACTGTATATAAAAAGTCTTTATTGATTTAGATTTTTTGCATTTAAAACATGCTATTCAAATCAGACTTACAGGTGCCTTTTGTTTTTTTTATCGTTTTACAGTGTGTTTGTTACATTTATTTTATATTTAACAAATGGTCACCTTGGGATTATATGGTTCTGTTTGACATTTGTCAAAATTGAGTTATTGGTGCTGGTATGCTGGTCACTTTACTGATGCTGGTCCACAGTATACCAGCATATATTTTGCATTATAGTGCCATTATACTACGCTGTTCACTACCCCATTTAATGTTGGTATGGTATAAAAGCCAGAATACATGTAAGATTGTCATCTAATATGTAAAATATAAAACCGAATCAGTATAAAATCAGCTTTATTGGCCAACACAAACAATATTAACATTGTGTAATATGTAACAATATATACAATATGCACATTTGTAACAATATGGTAATTTAACAATGAACAGCAAATAAGTTTTGATAAGAAAAATATCAAAAACAAAACATGAGACCAACCTCTCAGGGACACTTTCACACACACAGGAGTGTAAATGAGTGAGTTTGGCCCTCACTCTTTATTTAGGGGTCTGCAGGTTTATGGGCCCTGAAGTAGTTCTGACATGTTCTGACATTTGTGCATTTTTCTTACTTATAAACATATAAATGTAACCTTATTTATAAACATATAAATGTCATCTCTTTCACCTAGTGCAAAGTAAATGTCCAGGATTGAGGGAAGAGGGACACAGATGATCTTATACACAGAAGGCACATTTCTGGCATACTGTGAATATGGTCTTGCAAAGAGACATTCAGGGTAAAACAGTGGGAAGAGGAACAGTGCACTATAAAGAAAGGGAGTTAGGTTTGTAAAAGCCCACACAAGTGAACATCGCATACCTGGCATTTCCATGGTTTTATGGCTGCTTACTTGTAAACTGATTTGCAATTCACACAGACCATGTGACCAGCAGTGGTAACATTCCTGGCATCAGTCTGTGCTGATTGTGCGCAGTCACAGATGAAGCCTTATCGTCGTGGTCGAGGTTCCCCTGACATAGTGATGGTCTGTCTGTATCTTGCCTGCTTGTTTGCATTTGGTCTCTATAAAACAGGTGGCTGAACATTTTCATGATCACCAACGGTTTATAAAAAAGAAAAAAGAAACATAAGCATGATGATAATAAAAGTACTGTCAATAATCGTCAATATAAAGACAACACAAACGTGTTGTCATGTTGTATCAAGACAACACAAACTTTTGCTATGTTTTGGCAATGGGAGCTAAAATGTTTGTGCTAAATAAAATTATAGATAGCAGTGTAATAAGCTAACCAAAAACTGAACCAAACACCTAGCATAACATGAAGCAATCCAAAAACGGGGTGAATATATTATAAACATTTACACCACAGCTGACAGCCATCTGTAATCTATATACTGTAAGGTATTAGCATAGCCACCTGTGAGCTAACCTGTTTGTGCTAAGCAGAGGTGGAAAGTAACGAATCACGTTTACTCGCGTTACTGTAATTGAGTAGTTTTTTTGTGTACTTCAACTTTTTAAAGTAGGTTTTAAAATCTGTAATTTTACTTTTACTTAAGTATGTTTTGTTTAAAGTATTGTAATTCGCTACATTTTAAATCATGTGCGCTACTGAGTAAAACAATTGAATGAAAATGCAAAAAATATTCTGCTTTGTATAAACGCTTCATTGCGCTGGCGTGTGTGTCTCGTGTCCTGGTCGCGCGCCGCTCCAGACTCCACTCCAGGTTTTCTGACTGTCCCCACATCGGCATCTACCCGACCTTCCACACGGCCGCTTTCGCCCTGAGAGTGACGTCATCAAGCAGTGTGACCATATATAAACCGGAGAGAGACGCGGGAAAGAGGAAAGAGATTGTGATTTGGGTGTTTTGATATTTGGTTGTGACTTTTTGCCTCCCATTGACTTTGATTATTGCTTTGGTTGGTCTTTGTATATATTTGTAGATAATTTTACTGTATGTTTGTGCACTCACCAGTAGTAGGCGCGTGGCAGCCATTTATTTTGGAAAGAGGGAATTTATTCCCTGCTTTTGGTTTAGGGAGTCAGGAAAGGTACATTTATTTTTGTTTGTGTTGTTTTTTTTTGCAGGTAATCTAGCTACTAAATATAAATATCATTTAGTTCATTATTTTGGCCTGGGTCCACCCTGGATCTGATCCTCCACCTGTTGTGTGTGTTTATTATTCAGTTAATGACTGGATCTAGTTCTTTCTGCCATATACCACCATTTCCATAAAATAGAACCCTGAATCATTCTTTTGCTGTACGGCCCGACACTAGACTGCGACGTAACGCCATATTTAAGTGACCACTTTGATTTTCAAGCACAAGACAACAGCCTTATTATGCAAAGGTGTTCCGTCAGTTAAAAACAACTAGTTTGAGATTTATATCTACTCATATTTTTTGAACTACGCTAGATTGCCTCATCCCACCCCGCTGTTAAAAAAAAAAAAAAAAAAAAAAGTTACTCAGTAATGTTTACTCTGAGTAAATTTTTTTAGCTACTTTTTACTTTTATTTGAGTAGATTTTTATAATGGTAACTTTACTTGTACTTCAGTAAAATTTCACTGAAGTAACAGTACTTTTACCTGAGTACAAAATTTTAGTCCTCTTTCCACCTCTGGTGCTAAGCTACATAAGGCAGTATGTTAGCATGATTTAGTGTTATCTACATGCTAACCAAACCATGTAAGTGACATAAAATGTTTCACATAAACTGGCACAAGCTTGTGAGAAAATGAGGGAAAATAAATTAATATTAGTTTTATATTATCAGAATAAGGATTATATTAGATTTAAAAACTTACCCATGGTAACAGCTTGCTGGATTCTCCTCCTTCGTTCTCTGTTGGAGTCTCAGTGCTATTCTGAGGCAAATCTAAACTCCTCCCACTTTCCAGAACATTCTGTAGAGCTTCAGAAACCTGTACAGCGCCTAACATCTTCCACATATGCAGGAAAATGATGGGATCTAGTGTGTGTGTGTGTGTGTGTGTGTGTGTGTTTGGGGGTGTGGCCTTGTATGTAGATTACCTTGACTGTTTCCCTGTGAACAGCGTGTGGGCGTGTCCTGTCTCAGGTCATTATCAGTGAAGGAAGTGTGGCAGAAAGACTGTATCTCTCCTTATGTATAGATATATAGATATATGGATGTGTGTGTGTTCATTTTAGTTCATTTTAGTGACGCGTTTTTCTGGGAGACAGCGCACCCTGTTTATTTTCTTTATTTTACAACAGCACAATGTTTTATTGATATGTGAGTGTACATTAACAAATAAAGATATAAATCGATACATTACACGTGTGTATGGTTAAAATGATAGAACATTTTAAGTTATTTTGACGGTTACCAAAAAAAATGCAAGTGGTCCCACCGCCAAAACAGCTGACCCCATGGTGCTGGTATACTTGTAACCCTGCTGGTATAATTGCTGGTCAAGCTGGTAACCAGCTATGATGGTCTATGCTGTTTTTTTTTTTTTTTCAGTTAAATTATTTCCATTGATTACTTTTAAAATAAGGTGCATTTATATAAAAGGTTTGTGTTGTGTTTTAGACAACCCACAGATATTTAATAAATGTAAAATAATGTATTTACATGTTTTTGGAAAATTGATTATTTTTGTCTCTTGTATGTAAATGCATTTAAAGATAACACTACACAGTCCATATATTTACATCACACATTATTTCAGTACTACAGTAGCTATTAAAAAACAAGATAATGAGCTAAAATGGTAACCAATTTTAACTACCAAAACCTTGGTGGTGGCCCAGTATATAAATCATGCTGGCTTATGCTGGATTTTTCAGCACGCATGCTGGTCTTCCATGAGTTATGCTGCTTTACCAGCTAAACCAGCACCAGACCAGCACTAACTAGCAAGACCAATGCTGGTGGTAAGGTTTCATCAGTATAGATCTGCTGGTCTTCCATCAGTTATCCTGGTTCACCAGCTAAACCAGCCTCAGACCAGCACTAACCAGTATTAACCAGCTTATAAAATCATGCTGGTCTATGCTGTTTATTTTTTCAGCAGGGAAGTTGTGTATATTTTGGGTCTTTTTTGAAAAAGAAGGGGGGAAAAAGGTCAAATGGAATGTGTCAACCCAGCAAGAGTGTTAATTTTACCCACTGGTTGGGTTAAATAAAATAACCCAGCAGTTTAACATTTAACCCAACTAGAGTGTCAGATTTACCCACTGGTTGGGTCAGATTAACAACCCAGAATTCTGGGTTAAATGGTTAAACACAGCACTTCGGTCAAAACAACCCAGCGTGTGTTCTGTCCAATAGTGACCCAGCGGCTGGGTTATAGTTTTTTAACCCAGCAGTTTTTAGAGTGTGTGTATATGCACTTTAAATATACAGTAAACAATAAACACTGTCTTTTGCAAAGTGAAAGTGAGTGCTGTTGATCAAAAGGCTGATAAACACACACACAGATATGAGCAGATTTATCAATAAAACTGCAGACATACCCCAGAAATGCAACAATCAAATATATAGTTTACTAGCTGAATACAATTTGACAGAGCGCTCCGAGGTGAACACCCGCAGAAAGCCCGAGTTACTGTAATTCCTCTTCTCACCTTTCATTCACAATAGGTATGAAGTTATCGAACCGGTTTCGCTGATGGGGGACTGGGCAGAATTTCGTTTTTTTTTTTTTACGAATTAACAAGAACAAGCATCTTTGCCTAAAATTTATTTCGCCAGCTAAACATAAAAATATATATAAAATAAAAATGCTTAATGGTAGCAATTAAATCAGACTTCACAATTGGATTTGATACTTTTTGAGTGTAATTAATAAATTTACTGAATATATTTAGATTTTGTAAAATAACGAAAACTGATGTCTCCGTTTCCTTCCTAGACCGTTTGCCCGCATCACAATGAACTGAAGGTCAGCACGTCATCTTACCTTGTTTTAATCTGTGATATTTAGGTGAAATATATTTTGTGTGAAGGACTAACTGTTCCTTTTTATTTATGAACAGGACATTTATTTAATGTTTCAAGACATCCTTAATTTATCTTAGTTAAATTTGCACCTTACAGGAACACACTGAAATAACTAAGAATTCATCTCACAAAAAAAAAAAAAAAAACTCGTATGAGCAATAAAACATAAAAACTTTGAGATGACCATTTAAAAAAAAATTGACCATGTATTTTTGTGTTCATTGGATTAAACTAAAACATTATAACATTTTTATTTCTGATATATACATATATACAGTATGTCACAAAAGTGAGTACACCCCTCACATCTCTGCAAATATTTAGTTATATCTTTTCATAGGCCAACACGGCATAAATGACTCTTTGACACAATGAAAAATAGTCAGTGTAAAAGTCGTATAGCAGTGTAAATTTATTGTCCTCTCAAAATAACAAAAAATACAGCCAATAATAGCTGAATAGCCCTGGCAAAGTGAAAATGTGAAATGTCAATATTTTGTGTGGCCACCATCATTTTACAGCACGGCTTGAATTCTCTTGGCCATGGAGTTCACCAGAGCTTCACAGGTTGCCATTGGAATCCTCTACCACTCCTCCTTCACAACATCACGGAGGTGGTGGACATTTGACACCATGTTTGACGGTAGGCAAGACCTCACCTGGTTGCCGCCACACACACTTGACACCATCTGAACCAAATAGGTTTATCCTGGTCTCATCAGACCACAGGATATGGTTCCAGTAATCCTTTTCCTTAGTTTGCATGTCTGCAGCAAATTGTTTGCGAGCTTTCTTGTGCATCATCTTTAGAAGAGGCTTCGTTCTAGGACGACAACCATGCAGAGCAATTTGATGCAGTGTGCAGCGTACGATCTGAGCACTGACAGGCTGACATCCCATCCCTTCAATCTCTGCAGCAATGCTGGACGCTGAAACTCACCCATCTGTTTTCCAAAGCCAATCTTTGGATCTGACGCTGAGAACGCGCACTCAGCTTCTCTGGCCGACCAGAAGAACCTGTCCTCTTAAAATGCTGGATGGTATTGGCCACTGTGCTGCAGCACAGTTGCAGAGTGTAGGCCATCTTTATGTAAAGCAACAATTAGTTTTTTTCAGGTCTTCTGAGAGTTGTTTGCCATGAACTTTCATGAAGTTCATGTTGAACTTTCAGTGGCCAGGTTGAGAGAGTGGAAGAGCTTTTATATCAAATTTAGCTCACCTGCTATCTGGTGACACCTGAGACAGTGCAACACTAATGAGTCACATGACAAAGGGGAAGGAAAATGACTAATTGTGCACAAGTTGTACATTTTCACTTAGGGGTGTACTCACTTTTGTTGCCAGGAGTTCAGCTGTTATTGGCTGTATTTTTAGTCATTTTGAGGGGACAATAAATTTACACTGCTATACAAACTTTACTCTGACGACTTTTCATTGTTTCAAAGAGTCATTTATGCCGTGTTGTCCTATGAAAAGATAGAACTAAATATTTGCAGAGATGTGAGGGGTGTACTCACTTTTGTGACATACTGTATGTTACAATAATGGTCGTTAAGGAATTTTGTTTCTTCATTCAAGCTATTTATTTTTTCATTTACATACAGCAAAGGTATTTAAAAATTAAGTTCAGTTAGCTTCATTCTCTAGACATCAGTACAATGAGGTCTGCTGGAAGTTCCTGTCGTTGACCTGAATCTTGCATGTGAATGGAACGCTAAGGGCAGGGTTGTGGGTGGGGTGACTCCAATGTGTGTGTAAAAAGAATCTTTTGTGTACATATTTTTTCTGGGTTGTAGTATGGCGTTATATTCCCGCCACATTGCTGAGCAGACAGTTTTGACATTTTGAGGGCAGACAAAGTACTCTGCTTGTGCCTTGTCTTCCCTGTGCGCTCAACGTGTTTTCCGTGCACATCTATTTTCTGCACGCTCGACTCTGCCTGCACGCGCACTCACCTTTGTCAAGTATTACAAAACTGCCACCAAACTAACCAATCACAGACTTCCACACACTACGTCTGATTTCTGTTTCTTCTCTAATCAGCTGGCACTATCGACCGCATAATGGAAGCGTTGGAAATAAAAAGTTGTCCGATTTGCATTTTACTCGACATACAGTAAAAAAATATATTTCTAAATAAGGCACGGTGGAACCTCGAATTGCGAGTAACATGTTTGCGAGTGTTTCTGCAAGCTGAGCAAAGATTTTTAATAAATTTTGACTTGAAAAACGAGCAAGTCTTGGTTTACGAGTACCAAGTAGCATGTAGCATGCATGCGCTTCTTGTTTTGCCACTGAGCGTCACGTGATCACAACTGAGCCAACATTTTTTCTCTCTCTCTTGTGCTGCGGAATTGTGGGTAATCATCTCCCCTTGTGGGCATTAGTGCATGTCTCTTACTGGTGTAATCAACATCTGTGCACAAGGTAAAGTGCAGGTTAATTTGTTTTATTTTTACTTTATAGCAGTGATTCCGTTAGTGTCCAGTGTCATTAGGGAGATTTTTTGTTTATTTTCCTGATAAAACAGTGTTTCCATTTTGTGTGCGCCTTACAAAAACAGTTTGTGAAAGTATTACCTGCTACTGTTCTAGTTATTCATGAACTAGTTATCAACATTCATGAATCCAGCAATGTATTTCAAATTAAGATGTTGAAACAACAACAAAAGTTAGTGTTATTACTAAAAACAGATTGATTTACTTTAAGAAACTACAACCTAGACAGTACTACTTTGTGGGCCCAATGTTGGGTCACTGGTAGTGCGTACATTGGGCCAATGTTTTCTATATTTTCTATATTTGTACAAGTTTTTTTGCATTTTATATATCTCTTCGATAGCTATATTTTTTATAGCTAAAAGTTTTTCTATATTTTATTTATTTTATTCTATAATTTATTTCTTATTGATGATCTTAATCACAGACAGTCATATAAGCATTTCATTGCATATGATGCTGTGTATGATTGTATGTGACAAATAAAATTAGAATTTTTTGGCAAGGTTGGAAATTGGGAATTAAATTATACTGCTTTAGCTTTGTGCAGCAGGCTCGTTCACTGATGCCATCACATCAGGAGCTCATATAAGGGTTGGTTACCAATCTAGTAAAAAAAATAATCACTGAAAGAACTACCTGTATATCTCTAACTCAGTGGATCCCGCTGTTGGCCCAACCTTGGTCCAGCAGTGTTGCCTGTGTTGTGCCTATTCTCCCTGATAGGCAGCATCACTTCTCTGCGTTTGTTCTACTGACTGACCAATGTTGTGTGTGTGTGTGTGTGCGCGCGCGCATGTCAGGAAGTTTCACCACTTTACACATGTGAACAATGTGTACAAGAACAGACATTGCTTTTTTTTTTTTAATTGCCAACCATTCATGAGTATAATTCTGTTTCCTAAATATCGCCTATAGAACTATCAATATTTAGTGATCCACAATGACTAAATAATTTGTAAGAAAAAGGCAATGCTTCAAGAGAATGAGACAGAGAAACAACAACTTGACTAGTATCAATCATGCACTCTAGCGTGTCTTGAACAGAAACACTTTGTATACTGCCAAATATATATTACTGGAAATATATACAGTACGGACCAAAAGTTTGGACACACCCTCTCATTCAAAGAGGTTTATGGCAAGAAAAAAGCAGCTAAGTGAAGAAAAAAACGAGTAGCCATCATTAATTTAAGAAATTAAGGTCAGTCAGTCCCAAAAAATTGGGAAAACTTTGAAACTGTCCCCAAGTACAGTCACAAAAACCATACGCGCTACAAAGAAACTGGCTGACATGCGGACCGCCCCAGGAAAGGAAGACCAAGAGTCGCCTCTGCTGCGGAGGATAAGTTCATCCGAGTCACCAGCCTCAGAAATCGCAGGTTAACAGCAGCTCAGATCAGAGAGCAGGTTAATGACACGTCTCTAGAACAACTGTTAAGAGGAGACTGTGTGAATCAGGCCTTCATGGTAGAAGATCTGCTAGGAAACCACTGCTAAGGACAGGCAACAAGCAGAAGAGACGCGTTTGGGCTAAAGAACACAAGAAAGAAAACTCGCTGAATGAGAAGGGGTGTCCAAACTTTTGGTCTGTACTGTATACTATTATCATAGATTATATCTAAATAGATTTACTATGATGTCAGCTAAACAATGTTGATAATGTGTTATTCATTTCTGTTTTCTCTGTTGTTATGTATGGCTAAATGACAGATGCAGGTATAAAATAAATAATATGCAGTTAAGACAGCTAAAAACAATAGTTATACATTTCATTGTGGTACAGTTCATAAGGTGTAACATTTAAAATAAAAACACCCTGATTTTTTACATTTATTTTCTTATTTTTTTCTTAATGATAAATTCATTGTGCTTTGCACTCAACTGTGAACACTGTCAAACAGGTCACTACATGGCGCTTATCGCTGCGAGGAACATAAAACTCCACTGAGGCCAGGTGCTGCTGATTAAATCCTGAAACCAAGCTAAACAAAAGCTAAAGTCTTTGCTCCTAACTACAGGTGGGTTAATATTCTTCCAAGTGAGATGTAAATACGCTTGAGTAAGCCATAAGAGTGTTGAGAATCTGTGGTGGTAACATGAAAAGCATGCAGGTTGTAGTTGTGCTGTAACGTGGTGAGAAAGTTGTTTAGCTGTGCACTATTATGCTAGGCTAATCGACCTGTTGCCAGTGAATAGAGTAGCATACAGAGCCATAGCGAGGTTAGAACGATAGAGATTGTTGTCACAATAAGTGCCAGAAAAGTTAAAGGGCTAATATACCATACATATTTGTTTACTTTAAAAAAAATAATAAATCAACATTTATTTATATAGTACCTTACAGCAAGTTGAACCAAAATGCTTCACAGAACTGGAAATGACAAAGTGGCAATAAAATAGAAATAAACAATACAAAAACTAAATAAACCACATAATTATAAATAACTAAATAAATGAAAACTTTAATAATAATAATAATAATAATAATAAAATTATATATTTATTTATCTTTTTGATTTATTTATTTATTTTAAAAAAACAATTATAAAAATATTAAAAACCATTCTAAATAAGTGATACTTGAGGGAGGTCCGTAATGTTACATAACTCAGGTGGAATGGTGTTCCAGACTTTAGGACCAGTCACCTCAAAGGAGCGATCACCCCATTGTTTGCACCTTGACCGAGGGACCACTAGCAGGTTTTGGCTAGCAGAACATAAAGCTCTACTTCGTTGATTAAAGCTTATTGTCTCACACAAATCGAAAGGTGCCAGACCATTAATCGCATTAAAAATAAACATCAAAAGTTTAAACTGAATTCGGAACTGTACCGGATGCCAGTGAAGGGAATACAGAATTGGTGTGATGTGATCATATTTACAATTATTGGTCAGCATACGAGCCGCAGCATTCTGCACAAGTTGCAGACGATGTAAACGAGCTGCATTGCAGTAGTCTAGCCGCGAACTAATAAAAGCGCGAATGGCTTTCTCCAGGTCGCTCCGATTCAAAAAGGGTTTGACCTTTGCGAGGAGGTGAAGCTGAAGAAAGCCTGACCTGACAGAGTCAATGTGTGTCTGAAAGTTTAAACAGCTGTCTAAAGTCACACCCAAAATTTGACTGCTTGGCTAAAATGAGGAACCGGAGAATCAAGATCAGCAGTAATAAAACTAGAAAAATCGGAGGAGATGCCAAACATAATACATTCTGTTTTACTCTCATTAACACAGAGACAATTTTGTGACAGACAAAGTTTGATGTCAGGCAGACAAACTGTGGATCGATTTAAGTGCATCAGATGAATTTGGCACAACTGGCAGATAGAATTGTAAATCATCTGCAGTATCAAAAGCTGCAGTGAGGTCCAACATCACAAATAGCACATGTTTTTTGGAATCAAAGGATAGGAGGATATCACCTTGGTGTGATTATAGATCCCAGCCTTTCATTTGAAGCTCATGTAGCTAATATCACCAGGATAGCATTCTTTCACCTCAGAAATATTGCCAAGATGAGGACTATATTGTCACTAATATAAATGATGCAGAAAAACTAGTTCATGCTTTTATAACCTCTAGATTGGACTATTGTAACGCCTTACTGTCTGGTTGTTCAACTAGGTGCATAAACAAGCTTCAGTTAGTTTTAAAATTCTACTTTTGATGTATAAAGCATTAAATGGTCTCGCGCCGCAGTATCTGAGTAAACTGTTAGTGTCTTACGATCCGCCACGCCTACTTCAATCAAAGGATGCAGGCTGTCTGTCAGTACCACGTATTATTAAAACTACAGCAGGAGGCGGAGCTTTTTCTTACAAATCCCCAAACTTATGGAATAGTCTTCCTATTAATGTTCGGGACTCAGGAACAGTCTCAGTGTTTAAGTCTAGGCTAAACACCTATTTATTTAGCCAACCGTTTTTGTAAATAGCCGTTTTTGTAAATTTGTGTTGAATATAAATAGAAATGTCCGGGGGGGGGGGGGGGGGTATACAAATATGCTTGAAAGTGTCAATATTTGAAGTGACTCATGTGCATCAATTGATTATGTGCATCAAGGAAATGAAATAAAGTAGAATAAGTAAGTAATGCCCATGAACGTCCATGAATGTGCAGGTTTGCAGTGTCCACTAGTGTCCATAATGTCCAGAGTGAGTGCAAGAAACATGTGTGTGAATGTGCAAAATGGATCAGTCCTGTGTGGTGTACTGATTAAGACGATCAGGCCCACCATGACGGTGTCATCAGCAAACTTGATGGAGGTGGTGGTTGAGTTAGTGGAGGATATGCCGTCGTGCATGTACAATGAGTACAGGAGGGGGCTCAAAACACAACCCTGGGGGGCTCTAGTGCTGAGAGTAAGGGAGGCTGAGACACGTTCGCCCATCCTTACTGCCTGTGGTCTGCCAATTAGGAAGTTGGAGATCCACTGACACAGAGATGAGCTGAGTCCCAGGTGCTCCAGCTTGGTGGTAATTGTGGAGGGAATTATGGTATTAAATGCTGAGCTGTAGTCGATGAAAAGCATTTTCACGTAATTCCCCCTTCTAGTGTCCAGGTGAGTGAGAGAAGTATGGAGGAGATGAGATGAGAGAGAGCATCATCTGTAGAGCAGTTTGAACAGTAAGCAAACTGCAGTGGATCCAGTGTGTCAGGTAGTGAGGATAGGATGAAGTCCCTGACCATCTGCTCAAAGCACTTCATCACTACTGAGGTGAGGG
>JAAGKR010004429.1:18152-61298 GCA_011419295.1 Clarias macrocephalus | reverse complement strand
AAAAAAAAAGTAATACAAAATAAATCACATTGTAATGTAGTAACTTAAAAAAAAAATTAAGGTCCTTGAAAAATCGACAGATATCTTGTCGCATGTCTGTGGGAACCGTACACACAACCATTCACCAACACCACCTGAACATTTAAGGAGTTCCTGGGAGGCCAGTCTGATCATGAAAACTTTCTACCTTGATGGTACATCCAAGCACTAGTGAAGGGGGTTATATAGGGAACGGGAGGTTTTACTCTAATAACTTTGTTCTGTTATTCTGCACCATTGACAGTCTTGACAATTTGACTTGAATGCACCTCAAATTAACATTACTTCATGGATTTAAAATTGCTGTTAATTGATTTAAACCCTTTCATTTCAAAAGATTAGTTTATTAAATAACCTTAACAAAAAACAGATCTCATGTCACGTCATCTCCAGGACTGTCATGTGTGGGTCATGTATGAGATAATTAACTTCAAGCCTTATGCTAGAACATCTAAAGGGTTTGGGATCTATTTGATCATTAAATTTTTTTTTTTGAAAATTCATCTTTTTTTTGAAAATTAATCTAGATTCATTTTCAAAAAAAAAAAAAAATATATATATATATATATATATATATATAGTATAGGCAGTATATATATATCAGTGTATATATATATAGTTCAAAAAAATTATACAGTATATATATATATATACTGTATAATTTTTTTGAAAATTAATCTAAACTAGTTTTGAAAAAAACAATATACTTACTTACAATATACTTTTTTAAAATTATTAATCTAATATATATATATATATATATATATATATATATATTTTTTTTTTTTTCCCCAAAACTAGTTTAGATTTTCTTAGGGCTCATACAGGAGGAACGCTGTTACTGATGACCTCAGGTAAGCATCAGTCTCTTCAGAACTGTCCTATCTTGCTATTACCAGAGACAGCACCGATCCCTTACCCATGACTGCTGTTCGACTGATGGCAACAGAAAAAGAAGAAGAAAAAAAAAAGCTGGAAAAAGGATATTGAAGAAAACAAGACCAGATTTGACCTGATCCCGTCACTCATGAAACGGAAAAGATTGGAATCTATGTTTAAAAAAAAAGTTGTTCATGGTTGTGTGTACTGTAAATGTAATCTTACCGTATATACGACTTTCCTTATCGCTTTCATTTTATTAGACCCCGTGTCTTCTGGTAAGACTATGTTTCCCATCATACTCAATTAGTCAGCTAGGTTTAACGAGGCGCTGATCTGATTAGACGTCCTCCTCTGATAAGACCGATGACTCCTTTACAGATGCTGAGCCAGTGAAAGGAGCCGGTGCTACAGATGGCCTTCTCACAGGGCTCCTGCTCTCTAATAGCACACAGGGGAGCACGCAGTCCTACAGCTGAAGCCAACAGTATTAATAAAATGCGATTTGCTTCACGGGACCGCTTTGAAAGGATCGCGCCTCGGGGCGAAGAGCGCTGCGTTCTCTTTCATCACTCTTTCCAGGTTGAGAAAAATGCCAAAGAACATGGAGTTAGCAGTTTATTAGGCGCTCGACGGGCATATCTAATAAACTGCCGAGTCACAGGTGTGTAATGTTAGAAAACCATATTTAGAGATCATTAACCCGGTGAAAATTTCAGGATCGGCTGGGGTGAAGCACTCCGCAATCTTTTCACTGAAGCTTTAACACAGAATTACTGAATAAAATGTTGATGTACTGAATAAACCTGATTAAACCGTTGAAGTTAATTATGTTCCAATAACAGTAACAGTGATTCTTTGATTATTTATTGAAGAATAACAGGTGGTATATTTTTTGCTAAAAAATGAATTTACTGGTTAAATACAACTACGAAATTTTCAGTACATTTTAGATCCTTTTTATCGCTTACATTAAAACATCTATAAACGGTAAATATTAAAAATGCAGCCGAATCTGGCATGCATGTCTCAACTGTTACTATATAAGCAGTAATGTATTAGAACAGAAGTGCACTGATGTTAATCTTTGGTAAAAATTTTTTTTTTTTTAATTCAGGAATTTAACATAATCGTATTATCATTACTTTTATTTAAAAAAAAGGATTTTCTATACATCTAAAGACCCACTAATTATACAATTGTACGCCTTACATTCCGACCAATCAGCATCAATCAGTCTCCAGCTCTTGCATGTAACAAGTTAATAAGAGTCCAAAGTCACAAAAGTCTGTCCGTAATCATTTCAAAAATACAGCTGCAGTTGTCTACACTGACAGTGTTTACGTTTATTATGCAGTATCTATTTAGATTGAGTATGAGGACCGAAGCCGGAGCCAGTGTCTTTCGCGCTCAGAAGCACTCTGTCGCACTCTGTCGCACTCTGAGCTTGTTAACCCTATTGTTGTACAAAGGTGATTGATTAGGCCATAAAGCAGGACACACGTCCTCTCTGCGTCTCCGAGCTGATTGAATCAGAAAAAGTCTCCATATTTCAGAGCGTATACCATTTAACAGGCTGAGTCGCGAGTCGTCCGTAAGAGACGTGACAAGCGGATGTAAATCAGCTTGGCGGTGCAGATATGGTACTGTAGACTATACAAGCGACCAAAACGGTCCAAAGACTGTTCATTCATCTGGTGGAAACTAAAACCCTGTCCGATTATATGATGTATATCTTATGCATGATAAACGTTTCCAAATGGTCAGGAATACTTTAGATTGGGAAATCTAAATGGTTATTTATTTATTTATTTATTTATTTCATTCTGTGGATATTAATCAGGCCAAGTGCACTTTGCTGCCGTTAGTGAATGGAATCTCTGGCAGCTACAGCGACTTAATTGGATTAAACTTTCTTCCGACCAAGGGCATGACGGAGGACGAAGCACGGACGCAAAAGGCTGGCGTGGCGTCATCTACGTCACCATCATCATCATCATCATCATCATCGTCATTATCATCTTCCCCAACCCCCAACCTTCACCACCCTCAAGGATCTGTCGCAGTGGAGGAGGGAAAAAAAAAAAAAGCCCCATCCCAGTGAACTCCTTTACCCTCTCCTTCAACCACTCCGCCTTTGCCATAAAACCCAGAGCACTTAGCAAAATGTAAGTAACGTACGAGATATTTTTAGATCCTTTTATTTGACTTTTAATGGCACGTTTTTTTTAAGACACATGCTCGCTTTTGGCTCTCGAAATCCGGAACGCACTGTAGGCGTAGCAACAAAACACAATCATTAAGCTGGATTTATTAAATAACAATTTATTCATGATTTCTTCAACATTTAGAATCTTTTTTTTTTTTTTAGGCCATAATAAATAATTTAATTAATCTAGATTTATTGGCCAAAAGCTCTTTTTTTTTTTCTCTTCTCGCCAAACTCTACCAGAACAGTAGGATAAAATTTAAAATTTGTATATCTTTAAAATATATAGATATATATACAGGATATATGTACACATTAAACACACACACACAGAGATCTGTTTGCAAAAAGACAACAAATAAACACGGACAGAACCTCAGACTAGACACCGCAGTTACAGTATGAGTTTGCAGATAAAATATCACAGCACGTATCTTTTCAGAAGTCTTTTCCCCTTTTCCTAACAAAGTGGCTGCTGAACCGTTTGCATAATATCAAGCTGAATTGGAAATGGAGCTTCCATTGATTATATATAAATATACAGTATATAGTGCACTACAACGGGAGCAGGAACTTTCTATTCAACAATGCAGCTACAGTAGTTAAGGCGATTGTAACATCAAGTTCCCCATCCTGTTCACAAAATTACACAAAAGAATTTAATATAATACTTGTGTTGTTATCTCATAGTTACTCTCTCTATATATATATATATATATATATTATACTGTAGATCATCAGTGGTATTGCAACAGTTTGCAAGATTAATGGAAAAGCAATAGTAATAACTATTTTTCTTTTCTTGAATACATTTCAATTACAAGATGGTTAAGATGAACTATGCTATACTGTATAACATGGCACTCTGATAGTCATTACACCTCTAACCTAATGCACGGAGTATTCATGAACAAGTCCTGACCTATGATTGGTTTTATATAAATGAATATTTCCTCAGTGGGAACGGTGTACTCACAGTATCCAGGGTTCTCCCCAAGAACAGAGAAACAAAACAGGATCAAGGTTGAGACATACCATACTGAAGAGCCTTCAGTGAACCTGCTTCCTAATGGAATGATGAAATATATAATGTAAAATGTCACGTTTCTCTTCCCGTTTCACCATTCGGGCTCATCCTGCTGCCGAAATCCGATACATTACCATTTGTCCTCCGTTGTCAAAGATCCCAACAGGTGCTGTCCTTCCCATCATGGCCTAATTTAAAAGGAGGTGTTGGTCCTTACTCATTTTCATGACTGGGAGACTCTGGGCTGGAGTCCACCTCGTCCTCTTCAGTGAGGGTTTCCTTCCTGCTGAAGGTACTGGCCAACGTGACGCTGAGACGCGGCCGCACCGGCGCCATCTCGTTCAACCCGATAACATTCCTGTTCACCAACGTGGTCCTGTCCATGATCTCAGCACTGTGCTTGGCTACTACCGCGTCCAGGAAGTCGTACTTGGCCGACAGTTTGCCACTCTCAAACAAGTACTTGAACAGGTAGGAGAAGGCCATGTTGCCGAGGAAGGAGCCCAGCATGGAGACCGTCTTGAAGGGGAACCTCTGCATTATCAGCTGTTCCACTTCTCCAGTACTGTGGTGCACCTTTTTCTCGATGTACCACCCTGGGTAGTAGATAAAAGGGGGCAGTTTGAGGTAAGGCTCGCCTCCACCGATGCGCAGGATCATCCCGAAGATGTAGCCTGCCACTGAGCCATAGGTGTTGGTGCCTCGTACAAACAAGACGCTGAGGAGCTGTGGGAAGATGATCACGTAGACCAGGTCTGAGCTTAGGTACCAGAGCCCGTACACTGTGCCCGTCAGGAGAGCCATGGCCGTTGCCAGGGCTCCGAAAACAAATATGGTGATCCTCATGACCCAGACTATCTCGTTGTCTGATGCCTAGAAGAAAAAAAAAATAAATCAGAATCGGTGGGTGAAGAAATAAGGAATCTCATTCTACTGGATTGTTTTAGTGGGTGTAAGATTGGTGTTGGTTTCAGTTTTAGTGCAAAGGGCGACATTATTAGGACTCAGAGTTGAAGGTTAGAATTGACATCGTGTTCTGCAACAGTAATGTAATGAGTGCTTACCGACTGGCGGAAGGCCAGTTGATAGATGTTCCTGGCGAACATGGAACTGGCTGAAAGGATTGATGAGTCAGCGGATGACATCACCGCAGCAGACACTGCCCCCAGGCCGAAGAAGGAGACGTAGGGTGGGCACAGGTACTGCAAGACGATGGGAAGAATCATTTCTGACTCGTCTTTCTCCATGGGAGGTACTGACCCATAGGTCGTCTGATTCCAGTCTACAGACAAAGGTACAGAGATGGTTACCATGACAGTCACCTTCAGCTCATAAACCCCTTAACGCAATCAATTACACTATGTAATGCATGTAGGAAGAAACACTAATGTGCCTTCTGGATTTTAATCTACGTATTCAGAGCAAATGTTTTCTTGTGACGCCTGAGTGCTAAGGATTTTTTTTAACATCACTTAGACATAACATAATGGACCCGACAAGCAAAAAACGTGAGCACTTTCAACAGATCAACAATTCAACAGCGTACTTTGTAACGTTACACTTGTGTTGTTGCATTGCAGCAATGTTTCCTAAAAGTCAAAGCTTCAGTTCCACATTAGGTCTTTGATGGTGAAAATCAGTAGAATAAATCTGATTCGTCAGGCCTGCCTCAGATGTAATATTTACAGAGTTCACATCGTTAATCGGATAAGCCCTCAATAATAGATGAGGGAGACCAGCTGTTGTTATTTACACGTTTCTTTAGAGATCTGACGGGAACATGGCCACCACCCTGGGTCAGTACAGGCAGGGGAAAGACCTCCCAGGTGTGAGAGTTCATTTACAAAAAAAATTTAAATTAGGCAGTCATAATCAGACATTTTTTTTCCCATGTGAGGCTCAGCAGCTGGCACATATTCAGTACATTCATGCTTCAGTGCTGTTTCAGATACAGTATTAAGCAGGAATTAGAATTTACAGTATGTACTAAAGAGGTCTTGTGCTAGAGGTATTGCTTTCACCCATATGACTGATTTGTGAGTCGAGGGAGATTGCGCGCCTGGATACTAAATCTGCAGCGTAATGTAAACGAGAGGACTAAAGGGTGGATTGAAGAGTGTGTTTTTCAGTTCCATTTGAAAGCTGTGTCCCAGCAAAGGGGCGCAAATCTGACGTGTCAAAGATGTCTTCCATATTTCCATCTGGGCAGCCATCAAACTGCATACTTGTTGGATTTGGTCCAACTCGACAATCTAGACTGCGACACACGATCATGCGTTTTAACGGTGGGCTAGCTTGGCTAACTTGTTGCTAGTAAGTAAACATGGAATAAGGAGAAACTAGCAAAACCTTGCTCCTTTATCCCACAGCATATTGGGAGGTTTTTGTCTACCAGAGCAAATTGAGACAATTTGAGAACAAAAGGCCTAGAGATACTGGATCACTCTCCAAGTCGTCGACAAATTACTAGCTTCAAAACAGCCATCCAGTCATGAGTTGCTAGCTTGTTAGCTGCCCCATGATGTTGTAGTTGTTGTCGTAAGAGTGGCGGTCACTGAGGGACTCTTATGATGGGTGCTGCCCATGATCGAAAACATTTGGTTGGAATTTTTGGTAGAAGTGAAAACTTGGTCTTGGTCCTAATTCACCAGAGATTAATTACTCTCTCACTCACTCATCGTCTATACCGCTTAATTCTGTACTCAGGGTCACTGGGGGCCTGGAGCCTATCCCAGGAGGCTTAGGGTTAGGGTGACGCAGGGTACCAATCCATCGCAGGGCACACACACATACACACACACACTACGGGCAATTTGGGAACGCCAATTAGCCTAATCTGCAGGTCTTTGGACTGTGGGAGGAAACCGGAGTACCATGAGGAAACCCACCAAGCACGAGGAGACTCCATGCACACAGAGACAGGAACTGAACCCGGACCCTGGAGGTGCAAGGCGACAGTGCTTAACCACTACACCACCGAGCCACCCAGAGATTAATAATTGTTATTGAATTAGTGACGGCCTTTCCTTAAATTTTTCCATTCTACTTGTTTAAAGGTATGCATCTACTGGAGCTATTGCACTACAGTTAAGATATTTTGCAGCTCCTATTGCTCTGACTGACCTGTGGAAGCCCCGATGGCTCCGATCAGGACGGAGGGTATGGCCATGATGATGCAGCCGAAGGCAGCCAAGAAGGAAAGGACTTGGGCGTAGGTAGCTGAAGAGGCAGAAAGAACCCGTTGAAAATAGACCTGCCAGGGAATTCCCCCCAACATCTAGGAACACAAACGGCAACGTAAATGCAGACACCAAACAACAGCAACAGGGTTTTGAGCTAAAAATCTAAAAATAAATCTGATCTTGTACTGTAGATGCAGGTTGACACAAACGCTAACATGCTACAATATGTCAACATCTTTCATGACCATGAAAGATTGTTTTTGCTTTCAGCCATAGTTTGAGTGACCCTTATATACATAGCTGAGTATGGATGGCCATTTCCTGCAGCACAGAGACGACTGAATTACCTGCTTTACAATTTCATTACACTCGCCTGACATTTAGAAAAACATATTGTTTCCTTTTTGCGCCTTTCATTTCGGAATAGGTCACAGAGTTCAATTACATTCTAGCATTTAATACTATTCCATAATTTCTTTACTTTATGCATGGCAGCCGGGGAAATGCTGAAATTTAGACTGTATTGCAGAATTACTTATATTAGAAATATGGACTGAGAATATGTTTGCTGAGGTGAAATGTTTTTCTAATTCTAATTTTCTAAATTTTTTAATTCACTAAAAAACTAAACGAGATGAAACTGCACTTAAGGAATGAGAATTTTGATTGGACATTTCAACAACCAGCATGTAATTACAATATCTATTGATAAGAGTTTGCTACATCTACTGTATATCATATGATTTTCAAACACTTTTAGTCAGTTTCTGCACTGTATTTGTTAAAGTTGGCATCTTATACAAACTGTTATTTGCAGAAGAAATTGCGGCAAAGTTTGAAAATAATTATGGAGGGCGTTCAAGTCAAACCGGGACTTTTTAGGACGATTGTGCAGAAAAACAGAACAAAGTTATGAGAGGTAAAACTCCCTTTATTTCCCTGCTAGACTAATGCACTCATTAGTGTTTCACTAGTGCTTGGACAGCAATCAGGACATAAAGTTCTGATGATATCAGTAAGCCGGAGCCAGGATCGGACTGCCTGAAACGCTGGCCTCCCAGGAACTCCTTTAACATGTGGAAATGGATCGGAGCGAGGTGAGGACTGTATGCAAGTGGATTCATGTGTGCAAGTGGTGTTGGTGAATGAGTGTGTGTACAGTTCCAACAGACACATGTGTTGTTTCCAAAAGTTGGCAAGAAGTTATCCAATGATTTTCAAGTATAGTAATCCGTAGGATAGCACCCAGTTTGACTTGAACACCCTTGATAGAAACATTTCCTTGTCACTTTGGTCAAAAATGTAAATAAATAATAAAGGAAATAAATTGAAAGTGAGTTAAAATCATTGTTTTTATTTTTTTTTGCATTTAATGTTAGTTTTTTCACTTTCAATGTATTAATTTGTGTTTTTAATACAAACCTAATTCTATAGAAATATATTTAAAGCTGTTTTAAGTTCCAGTATGATATAGGGAGAAAAATACCATTTTGACTGTTTTCCAAAATTCTTATCCTAATATTATCCTATAGGTTTTCTCAGACTGTCACACATATATTATTATATTTAAAGCATTTTTCTGTTCATTCTTCGCTATAGAAAATGTACGTGTTGCAGTAATGACTAGTTTTCCCCTGAATTACACTCACCAGAAGGCAGAAGTTGTCTGCCCACATCCATTTATCTGAGCTTACGATCCTGCCCAGCCAGGGTTGCTGGTAGACATGCTTCACTGCAGTCAGGCCGATGTCAGACACAGCAGGGTTCGACAGAGCAAACGGGACACTGATCCACTGCAGACAGAACAGAAACACTTTCATTTGCTTTGTTCACATTTTGGATTTAGGTTCATCTCTTGAAAGGCTAATATCGATCAGTCTGTCTTGAAAATGAGTTTCTTTTACTTTCAAGATTCTTGATCATGAAGCCTCTTATGTTAACTTTCTGTAGTACTGGCATCCCAAATAAAGCTGAATTAATAAAGCTTAATAGTTAATTATCCTACTTGTGTACTAAAAGATCGTAAAGTTTTAACTGAAGTCTATTTATTGTAAGGTGGTTAGAAATCAAAGCTAAAGGGTCCAGTTCTTCTCATTGCTAATTTGCATGCCTCTGATATCGTTAAAATGTACCTACAAAGGGAAGGAAGACATTTGTCCTTGCTACAGTATGACCAAGGTTGGATCAATTCCAAACTCTAATCGGTTCATCTGCAGGTTACAATGTTACTCCGACAGATATTCTGATATTGTGTTAATGAGGATCTCAGACAGACACACAGACAGATGGTACTTGTGTCTGAGGCATAAGAAAATATATGAATTAATTAAAAAAACATTTTTAAACCAACCCACAAGAAATGCGAAAAATAAAAATAAAAAAATAAAAAATTTAACACATCTTATAACATATCATTTATTTTACAGCCATTCCATAACAACTCAAGCAGTGCCTCCCAGGGGACCTCAAATTTTATTTTGTATAATAAAATTTTGATTTAAAAAAACTTGCCAAAACTAACCTTACGGAAGTACCTGGAAACCTCTAAATGTTCAATGAAAAATGATTCTCTTCCGATAAGTTATGACAATTTACACCTCGTTTCATGCACTTGCGAGGTTTTTCAAAGGGCAATATATTTCAGTTTAAGATAAATAAGTTGATCATTTGATATGATGATGTTTTACAGCTCATATGTAGCAAACATAACGCTGGTAACCTTGCCAACTAATAGGACCAAAAAGAAAAAAGAAAACACATTTTCTTCTCAGATGAAGAAGGAATTATGTTGAATTTGATTGTATTTGCACAAATTATGCCCCACATATATTCAGCTGTGTAAATGTCGTTGTCATTGCTACAGTATCGATCTACACAGTTATTTTACTTGTGACCATTTTGAGATGACTATTTATCTGAGATATGATGTTGAATTTGGCTACTTTAGCATTTGCCTATAGTATCTTCTTTAAATAATAAAAGTACAGTAAAATGATGGTCAAAACCAAAAAAAAAAAAAAAAAAAAAGCCAAATCACAACCTGATTTTTAGAATCTCATAACTTGTTTGTGGCGTATCTCAGCTCATGCCATATTGTGACAAAGTGGGAAATGTTACTCTGGAATGCCACTTTTCAGCTTTCTACCTTGTTTAGGAATTAAAATATGTCCCTTTGAAAACTCTCACAAATTACTGTTACAGTTCGCAAATGCACAAATTCAAAAGTCTGTAACTCCTGTAAACAAGTTTTCATCAGAATCTGAGATGGTCACGCAGTATTTTTTTAAAAACTGGCACAGAATGACCCATTTTACTTAAGGGAACTCATATGCAGTAATATCACCATCAATGTCCTGTATCATCAATGATGTTAGAAAAATGAGCCAAAAAGAAACATGTATAATGGTTATAAGTAAATTGTTTATAATCTCCAGCGAACCAGAGATTTTATCCAAACTAGTCCAAAAATCGCCTCATTTACTGTTACTCCTACTTTCTGATATTAGACTGCGGCATAACTTGCGAATCTTGCCAAATTCCACAACTATACAGGACAAAGGATTCAAATGAATGAAAAGTACCAGTCCCACAAAGATGCAGAAGAGCTGAACCACGTCTGTGTAGGCCACCGAGTAAACACCACCAACCAGTGTGTAGAAAATGGCGATGAGGGCAGAAATGATGACCGACATGTTAATATCAATGTCCACGATGACGCTCAGCGTGGCTCCTGTTAGGGGGAAAAGGATCAGTGTCTGATTAAGAAGGAGACAGGCGTTTAAAGTTGACACCTCGTGATAATTCAGGTGAAATTCCACAGGCCTGGATTTTTCCATAAATGTTCTCGGACTGTTCCTGTTTCTTTTGGTTTTATTACCCTTCATTTGATTAATAATTGTTTACAGTTCACTCTTATTAACTGTAAATCATTTATTTCCATCTAACTAGAATTTGGAGACTATCGAATTCAGAGAAAAACCTTAAGCTCAAAACAGTGTAGACTAAATGTATTTACAGTATGATTTGCAAAATTTAACCCTTGAAGCACTGGTAATTAGCTGGTAAATCACTTAATTGTTTGCGCTAAAATATGGTGATTTAAGATATTTGGGCTACTTTTAAAAGATTGTGAGGTTAAATCCCAGCACTGGCCCCTTTTGGGCCCTTAAGGGTCCTTTAGAAACATCCACAGTATCACCATGACTACATGTAAATTAAGTTCAGCCTTTATTTGTCATATATACATTACTAAAAAATTACTGAAATTCTTCACATATCCCAGTTTCCTGTTAGTAGGCAGGAGTCAGAGCACAGGATCAGCCATTGTAGGGTGTCCCTGGACCAGACAAGGGTTAAGGGCCTTGAACCGCCGACCTTCCGATCAGTAGTTCAGTGCCTTAACACATTGAGACAACACTGCCCCTAGAGGATTTTTATTCTTCTTTTTTTAAAATTTTTTTTTAGGTTCAGCCTTCTTATAGCTGTACACTATGCAGGACAGGTGTAATCTAGGACATGGGAATGGAACCTCTGTCCTGCTGTTGGATGCCAAATTTCTTGCTGCGAAAGCTTACTAATGCACAAGTTTAATGAATGCATTATGATGTACAGTAACTATATGGCCACATAGTTATTCCTCCAAAATCAATGAACCAGTGCAACCAGTGTTGTGAAAATTTCTAATATTAAAATAAAATCAAAGATAAGGAGAATGATGCTGGTTGTGTATCTTATAGACTTCACTTCCATCTCAGCCCTGACTGTGGTGCAACCGCTCCAAAACCAGCTGTTTTTCTGAAACTTTCCTCTCTGTGCGACTGATGGGTTATTGGTTTTCTAATTCAGGCTTCCCGCATTGATTGAGCTCCATGTCTTCCTTACCGAGGGCCGACAAGATGGCGGCCGACCAGAAGATCTCCCCCATGAGCGCAGGGATGAAGAGCAGGCCGCCCATGCGCTTTCCGTACAGCTGCTGGAAAGGGTCCAACATGGTGACGTAGCCACGGGAGCGCATGGGTTTGGCGAAGAACAGGCCACCTTAACGTCAGGAGAGAGTTTAATGTCATTAAGAACAGAGAAAAGATAATGATGAGGATGAGGATGATGAGCTGTGATTGGATGGATCGCATGAGCACAATAATGATAATAATTATCATTATTATATCCTCTCGAGACTTGAATGTCCTCATAAGAATAGGACATGACATTTTCCTATTGTATATACAGTGCAGCCTTGTACCATCCTTATATGAGGACTGTTGGGTATGATTCCTTTACATATCATTCTTATACTGTAAATATAATTATCTCTCTTCCTCTCTCTCTCTCTCTCTCTCTCTCTCATATATATATATAAAATCATTCTTATAAATATAGTTATCAGCTACAAATACATAGAAACAGTCAGTAGAAATGCAGTGTACACAACAGTAGAGTGATAATCTCAGGAGGATATTAAATAATTAACTAATCAATTAATTACCCTACCCATAACCAATTAATCATTCAGTCATCCTACCCAGTACGAGACTCATGGCGTATCCAAACGGTGCCTGTGCCCAGGCCAAGCCGTACCCGGGTAGATACACATTCTCAGCCGTGCCGTTTATGTATCCACCTCCCACCCATGTAGCTGCAAATACACCACACACACACACACACACACACACGGCTTAAACACATATTTAACATAATATCACAACTAAATGCATAAAATGTAGAAATACAGAAATGTTTAATAATTCAGGATATCGAAAGTGTATCTAATAGTATGGAATAGTATAGAAATACAGTATATAGATTGATAGATTGGATTACATATCTATGGATAGGCAGATTAAAATTTTAAGTTTAAATTATTAATAAGCTATTTATGAATAAATCTCTCTCTCTCTCTCGCTCTCTCTCTCATTTTATATATATATATATATATATATATATATATATATATATATATGTATAATCATAATAATATAATATATCTCATAATATTTTATAATTGGACTATTCATAAAGTTCACTTAGCCTTAAATATTTTAAATCTAATTAAAGTTGCATCACATCAATCTTCGTGTGTGTGTGTGTGTGAGAGAGAGAGAATATATATATAGTATACAATAGTATACAGTATAGACAAAGAGACAAAGCTGTTCCCTTGTGTCCCACCAGAGTTCCTTTATATCTGATAATGTACATGTCTACATGAACGAACAGTAAGCAACAGTCTAATATTATGTGTTTTCCCTTCATTTAACAAGATTAACGGTTTCTCTATCAATAACCAAGTCTCTGTTCTATTCAACAGTGTTACCGGCGCGCAAAAACGCAGAGGTTTCCTTAGTGATGAGATTGGCAAAAAAAAAAAAAAAAAAGTTTGGGATAATTATAATAACATATTTTTTAAAATCCTTTATTTCTTTACACGGATTAAGCACATGCCCTGCATTCACACCGAGTCCTACCGGTCATAGTAAACGCTCCCACAAACAGTCCGATGTCTCTCCCCCCGACCATGATGGTCTCACTGCGGTCCGCGCCCTCCTCCACGCCGGAGTTCTTGTTCTTCCAGGCGGCCCATATTCCCACTCCGAGGATCAGCAGGTAGAAGATGACGATCGCCACCAGCCCTTCCACGTGGATGGCCATCTTCAGTGCGCTTCTGAACACTTCAATGGCATGGAGGAGACCTGATGCGCGGAGAGGAGAGATGAGAAGAGGGGAGCGGCGCACACACACACACACACACACACACACACACACACACATGATCAACAGTTTACCGATGAGAAAATTAATTTTAACCAGCAGCTTTGTCAAACCTGTGCATTTTAAATGTTAGAATTTATTTCCTCTATACAGTACATTTAAAATAAAAATAAAAAAGTAACAAGCGTAAAACAGTCTCATTATCTCCGCTATAAAAGTGAACAATGGTGCCATCATTCATTCCACTCCACTTTTTAGTTTCAGTGTTTTATTTTCCCCCCCTCTACGCGTCCTGAAATGAATGGGTAGAGTCTCTCCTACTGTACCTTTACGCAGGAGGACCAGACGGACACGAGGCTCCGAGCGGCTGAAATAAATGAAGTGCTCGGGCGCGCGCGCGGTGACGCAGAGAGCGCGGTGAGGAGGCAGTCCCGCGCGTTGCACGCACGCGCGCACGCACGCTTACACGAGAGAAATACTTCGTCAGAGCTTCGCCGGGGAGCGTCAGAGTTGTGAATGGAGACCCGAGGTTCAATAAAGATGTCAGAGGAGTGGCACGAGCCGGAGCCGGAGCTGGAACTCATCCAGCAGTCAAACCCCAAGCAGGAGTTTTAATCCACACGAAAGGTCAGATTTCACACTCAACTATAGTCATACCTATGTATAGATAAATATACAGATCTCCTAGGGATGCTCATTCAACCAGAGATAGTGCTTGTTTGAATAGGAGCAAAACTTGGAACCAGTTACTATTAAATATATATATTTTAAAAACAGCCAGTTTTAAAAAAATCAAGTAAAAGCCGTGGAAAAGCTTGTGGATAATTCTGGTTTACTTTAATCAATATTTTGCCTATTTCTTTACTTAGTGGGAAGCAACAGAGTGGCTTGGTGGTTAGCACTGTTGCTTTGCATCTCCAGGTTCTGAATTCGATTCCCACCTCGGGTCTCTGAGTTCCTCCCCGATCTTGATGGGTTTCTCCTACATGCAGGTTAGGATATAATTTCCACTGGCATTCCCAAAGTGTGTGAATGAGTGTCCTGCGATGGATTGGCACCCCGTCCATGGTGTACCCCGCCTCATGCCCTGGGATAGACCCCAGGCCCCCGCGACCCTGTATACAGGACAAAGTGGTATATTACTTTAATTATAATTGTAATCATGGCTTTTATGATTGTAATGATTTTGGTGATGATTTTTCTTGGATGTTTTAGACCTGTACCTTTATAAGGCTTTATTGTCTAATCCCAGACATCTTTTATCTAAACTAAATTAAACTTAACTTAACTCAATCATTTTCAGTCTTGTTAAGCTCCTCAGGCATCTTAAGTACAGTAGGTCCCATCTCAAGCAGTGCATTTCAAGGATTTCAGACATGGGTTAGTAAAGGCAGTGCAAGTCCACACTAATGGGCTTGTTGCCACTAATGGAAGGACGGATTATAGATGGGACAGGCTTACATTTGAAAAAAATATACATCTATGAATTATTTATTAGTGTGTTAGAATTAGCTTCATGTTAATAAGTCAGTTTTTTTCTTCTTTATTGCTCTCTAATTTTTCCTCCTGATTTTCTCCCTAATTTAGTCATGTTCTATTTCCCACCCATCTTGTTAGGGCACTCCGTAATCAGTGACAGCTACCAACCAGGACGTGCGTGTTTCTTCAGACGCACATGAAACCTCTGGCTACATCTTTACAAACTACTGCTCACACATCTTTATGGAGCAATGTAACACACACTTACAGTATATGAGTGCCAGTATGCCGTCCCTTCTCCCAACCTCCTCATGGCCATTCCCTCTAGACTCCTAGCAACCGATGGCTGTAGCATCACCCATCCCAACTCACCATCCAGGAATCGAACTTGCGACCTCTGGATGATAGGGTGAATATACTTCAGTTGCATCACTCGGGAGCCCAGTTGCTCTTTAGTTTCTTATACAGAAATAAACTTGGTTCTGCAGTGAACTGGTATCCCATTCAGGATGTATTCCTGTTTCTAGCCGTAAGCACTGATTACAATCCTTAAAGAAATTTACATATAGTCATGTTCAAAAGTTAGTACCTCTATTTTATTCTATGTGTTTTTGAGAAAAAAAAAAAACTCAATAAAAATCATCTGATCGTAGCAGGTCTTCGTATTAAGCAAATTCATCCTCAGATGAACAACAACATGTAACTTTTTTTTCACAGTCATTTATAGATGAATTTATAGATTCATCTTTAGCATCAATAACGAAAAGTTATCATTTCCTGTGTGATCAATCTCTTGCATTAATGTGAAGGAATTTTGGCCCGTTCTTCTTTACCACATTGCTTCAGTTCATTGAGGTTGACAGTTGACACTCAGCTCAGTTAAGCACCTGCTACAGCATTTCAGTTGGATTAAGTTCTGGATTTTGACTAGGCCCTTCCAAAACCTCGATTCTTTTTTTTTTTTTAGCCATTCTGATGCTGATTTACTGGTGTGCTTCTGATCATTATCCTGTTACATGCCTGAATTTCGGCCAAGCTTCCGCCCTGGGCACCTTGCAGTCAATAAGTTGATGATGTACTCCTCCATACACAAGAGTAGAACTGACTCTAGAACACTTTGTTATACTGTACAGATGATTTCACATTTCCTTCTAGAACACTCTGGTATACATACAAGTTCATTGTTAACTTGTTGACTACAAGTTGCCAAGATACTGCAGCTGCAAAACAAGCCCAAATCATTACTGCTGGGTATGAGGGTATTGACTCCATTTTGGTCTCATCTATCTGTAGAACATTGTTCCAGAGCCTTGTGGATTGTTCAGCTGCTGTTTTGAGAACTTTAGTCATGCTTTCTTGTCCTTTTTAGACAGAAAAGTCATTCTCCTGGCAACCCTTCCAAACAAAACATACCGTTCAGACTTCTAATTATTCTGTCATGGACTTTAACATTTAACATGGTCAGTAAGGACTGTATGATCTGTTTAATTCTTTCTTGGAGCATTGCACAGTCTGATCTTGGGATGAATGTGCTGGGATCATCCACTCCTGGGAAGATTGGCAACTGTCTTGAATACTTTCCAATCGTGAAAAATCTTTCTCACTGTAGAACAATAAACTCCAAATAGTTTGGAAATGGTTTTATAACCCTTTCCAGATTGATGTGCAGCAACAGTTGCTTCTCTAAGACCATTGCTTATGTCTTTCCCTCTTGGCTTTGTATTAACACACACCTGAACGCTCCAGACCAGCAAACTGCCAAAACCTCCGCTTTTATCGAGGTCTACACACCTGCAAATGATCAATTAATTAAGGGCTTATGATTAGCAGCACCTGGCTGCAACTTACCATCTTAAATCCTGTTGATCTACTTAGTCTTGCTTAGGTGGATTAGATGCTCTAAATTGTCCCTGTGTGTGTGAATGGTGCCTTGTTTTAAAATGGCATCACATCAAGAGTGTATTCCCACCTCGTGCACAGTTTTCCTGGGGGAGGCTCCGAAAGGTCAGTAGTAGTGGTTAAGGCTGACCAGAAGGTCTTGAGTTCAAATCCTACCAGTCTTCCAGGTTTCAAGGGTTTCATTGAGGTAAATGTAAGTCTCTCCGGATAAGAGTTTTTGCCAAATGTAAAGCAGCTGTCCTGTCGGGACTACTGTGTTCACTCCAAACAAATCGATGAATGAATTTGCTTAAAATATCTACACAACAATGATGATTAAAATCAATATGAGGTACACTCTTCCAGCACAAGGGTTCTTTTGAAACTCTGCTAATATCCTACACTGAACTTTCAAGAGGAACAAGAAGTAGATTCCTGAATCGTTGCACCTGAGTTCAAGCTGTGTGCAGTGCTGAAAAGGAGAACCATATGTTGAATTACACGTGAGAATTTATAACTAATCCGATGTAGCCACTAATAAGCTCTAAACATACGGCTGGGTTCTCCAAACATTTTCTATTTCTATATTTAATTCCATTTTCAGTGTACTGTACTTTACACACAAGCCTGGATCTGGACCTCTTAAGACTTCTCTAGTCTATTGATATGGAGGAACCCTTTATGGCTCTATTTAGCCTATTACAGCAGATACAACCCTAACCTTCTTTCCTTAATAGAACCCTTTACAAGTAGAACCCTTTTTTTGTAGGAGCTAAGATCCTTTAACAATCCAAAGATCTGTGTATCACCTGACTTCTTAAATCATGATTATCTAAAAGGAAACAAAACTCCAATAGAAGCATTTAGGGTTTTATAGGAACTATGATTCCAGATTTTTATTCCTGCACAGTGAAATTCCTTATTCTTTGCACATTCCAGCTTTTTGTTAGTAGACTGAAGTCAAAGCGCAGGGTCAGCCATCATACAGTGCCCCTGGAGCAATGGGGTTTAAGGACTTTACTCAAGGGCCAAACTGCCGTGACCCGGATTTGAACCAATGTTTGAACCAGAGTTCTAACCACTATACTAATCATGGAGCACCAGGCTCCTGGGCACTTTTTAATGGCACTTTTAATGGTTTGACCCCATCAGGATAAATACAAGATCTTGCATGGACATTTTGACTTGACACTGGAAAAAAGCCAGCAATATCGAACCAATATATCATAGGTAAAGATTGTTTGTTTCCAAAAAAACTGTTCTACTCCCAGCTCTCTCTAACATATTCTCTATAGACACTTCAAAGCTTTCATTTTATTTCATTTCAGGTTCTATTTTTTTCCTGTCTAAAAGCACACACCTGCTAACACACTGACGGCTTCAGTCATTTTAATTACACAACCACTTGCTTGATCTAGAAAAAGCATTTCCATTCCCAGGCTCATTTCTCTTAACTGCATCGTCGTGGCACTTGACCGCTTTCTGACAGCCATAAACAAGTAAATATTCTCTCCGGAGATAAACACTGTGTTTAAAGCATTAACGAACTACGGCCACAGGAAAGGGTGCGGTTCATTTTTTTTTCTGAAATATATGAGGCGAGGAACTTCCAGAGTGAGCCAATTTACTGGTGACAAGCCTCCAACTTGGTATAGCCGACCTTAACTCACATGAGTCGAGTAATTTGACTCAACAAAAAGGAAAAAAACTGACAGTCTGCCAAGGTACTTCCAATTATGAGCGCTGGGCGCTGAACACACTTCCCATGCAGATGGTTAGGCTCAATGTAGAGGAAAGAGTTTGAGCAAAATCCTGAGTTTTTGTTCAACATCATTCTCTATTTATTAACAAACAAACAAAAATATGTAATGAGCGAGTGATTTTAATTAAGTTGTCTAGTAATAAAATAGTAAAATAAAGTCATAACATGAAAAGCTAATGCTGCTAGTCATGTACAGTATTTACTGTATGAAACATAACATTAAACATAATCATTAATGGACTTTATGCTCACCCTGTATAATGTTATAAAACTTACAGGATTTCTTGGAGAAACTATCAAGCATAGTTTGTAAGATATGATTAAATATACAGTCAGGGTATGACTTTTTTCTCAACTTGTATAATGTTTATGGTTAGCACTAGCCAGCTAATTAATGTCAACAAACCTGAGAAAGGATTAAAAATTACTTTCAGTACATACATTTTATTTAATATATTTAAACATTTTCAATATTAATAATCTTGACACAGTTTAAGAGAGGATTTCTAAAGCATATCTAATAAGCATTAGCATCATATTCACTGTTAATGCGAATGCTAATTATAATTAGCAAACCTGAGAGAATTTATAAAATGTTCACTACTTTTGTTAGCAAATTCGCTAACTGACAGAATTTCTGAGAGCATCCATTATACATGTAACAAATGATCTGATCTACGTACAATGCTAATGCTGAAGCTACAGTATCTAAGATACGCTAAATTTCATTGTAGCAAATTCCATTAGCAAAATAGCTAACTGGATCTGAGCTGACAGGATTTCTTGGAGAAACTATCAAGCATAGTTCGTAAGATATGATTAAACATACAGTCAGGGTATGACTTTTTGCTCAACTTGTATAATGTTTATGGTTAGCACTAGCCAGTTAATTCACATGTATTCAGTTGAGAGGATTTTACATTTTATATAATAAATGCAATCATGTACACTGTTAATGCTAGGCAGCTAGCTTGGGATATCAGTCTCAACAAGATTTTCTGAAAGGATGTCTTTGCTCAATCTCAAAGTGAGCCCTCTCTGTTAATGCTAAACAGCTAGCTAAAATTATAGCTAACCCAACAGGACACAGGGAAACAAATTAAGGTATATTATAATCTTTTCTCTTTTTTCCCTTTTTAAAATAGAAATATAGCTAACAGGCATGAAGCTGTCAGGTTTTCTAAGAGTATTTTTAAATCACCATAAAACACTTTACTGCTAATATTCGTCTGCTAGCTAAAGTGCAGGTTTGTAGTCTTTGTGTTAATATTAATATAGATACTAATATAGATATTTCATGAATGCAGTTGTGTTTGAGCACCTACTCAGACCCTGAGTATATAATCTGTATTGCTGTAAGACGGTGGTTTTTGTGTTCTGCAGGAATAATAAACACGTCCAAGCAACAGATCTAGAAAATGTTGCTGCCTATCAGGAAACGCGGTTGTAGAGAAATAAAGATGTGTGTTTGGAAAACAGCATGTGGCAGGGTGGGAATCTTTGCCTGTTGGGTATTGGCGGGAGTCGTGGTGCGAGCAGTGCGTGTTCACTCAGTGCGGGAGACCACGAAGCTTTAATGAGCACCAGACGCATCTGTCAAGTGCCCTTTGAAGTGTGCACTAAGCACAGCCGAGCATGCAAATCTCAAAAATTAACAGAAAAAGTGTTTACACAGTCTTAACATTAATTTATGGGTGTGGCACTTGCCACCATCCCAATTGCCACTTCATTTCTGACTGCTTTATTAGTCCTGGACAATCTTGTGTGTGTGTGTGTGTGTGTGTGTGTGTGTGTTGTGTGTGTGTGTGTATTGTGTGTGTGTGTGTGTGTGTGTGTGTGTGTGTGTGTATATATATATATATACACAGTATATACGTATATATACAACCATATGAATAAAATCTACTTGATGTCTGAGAAGTCATGAACCAGTGAGAGTGCGCTACATGATCATTGTGCGTTTTTGCTTGACATATGTGGATATATTGAGTTTTCAGACAACTATACAACTACAAAAAAAAAGCAGTTCAGTAACGTTATCACCCATTTTATCAGACGTTCAATGTGCACTAAGGACCCTCCTTGTGCAACTTTATACGTAATCTTGTGATGCCACCCTCTGGTGCTTCCTCACTGGGTGTATAATATTGCATGACTTTACACTGTGTTTGTGCAAAATAACACATGAAACACAACTGGAGTTTAATAACACTGTAATCATTCCAGTCCATTATATTATTAAATGAATGGCAATTATAACTGGATGTACAATATGATGCTGCTTCCTAGTGGTTGTAAGTAGAACAGCAGATGCTTTTAGAAGAAACTGAAGCACATCTATTCAAAACAGAGGAGGAGGTATTTAATAAGATTATCTTCATTAATGTTTTTGGCTTTGAAGCCCATTATTCAAAATCTTAATCCTTTTCTATATACATTTTCCATATATACATTCCTGCTACAGCCTTTATTTAAAAGAAGAAGGCTGAAGAGAACATACCTGATGTAGGATCAGACAAATAAAACATTAAGACATGCTATTATTGAAAATCATCAGTTTTTCAATGGTACCCGTAACTACGCTTCATGCCGGGTCACATCACAGCACCCAGGTTGTTTTTTATTGCCTTATGACATCATGCCTTTAAGTGATTCATTCCTTACATGTCTTCCATTTTGGATGGAGTTCAGCATCTGAAAGTCTTCGTAGTTCAGTCTCCTTCAGGTTTAACGATGCAGAGAAGGAGTTGGATGAGGGTGAACATGAAGATGAGCACTTGCTCTCTAGTGAGTTTGTTATAAAGAGATGACTGAAGAAGAAGAAGAAGAGTTGAGTGATGAACGCAGTGGATGAATGCAGGGTTTCCCAAGGCTTGAAACCTGGAGGCCTGGTGTCCTCAGGGGAGTGTACGGATTGAAGTAAACAGACTCGTTAGTGCTGGACAGCTGTGCGGGAGAAAAGTACCTTCTCCCAATGTTTGTTGCTCTTTTTTCTGCTTCTGAGTGAACTCAGTTGTGTGATCAGAACCTTCCAAAGAAGTGGGAATGCTTCAGAAAGTTTAAGTAGACAGGGATGCGGTAATGGAAAATAAAAAATCTGTGGTACATTTCAGGAAGTAATCTATTTTTAAAACTAAATAATGATCTCTGAAAATGTATCTTAAAGAAAATAGAACATGGGAACAGAACCGGATCTCAATCTTTAATCAACTTCATTTTGGATTCTTTAATAAATAAATAAATAAATAAATAAATATAATGGCCCCCCAAGGTCTCCCGATCTGACCCCCTTAGACTTTTATCTTTGGGGTCATCTGAAGGCAATTGTCGATGGTGTGAAGATACGAGATGTGCAGCACCTGAAACTACGGATACTGGAAGCCTGTGCTGGCATTTCTCCTGCGGTGTTGCTATCAGTGTGTGAAGAGTGGGAGAAGAGGGTTGCATTGACAATCCATCACAATGGGCAGCACATTGAACTTGAAACTTGTAAATAACTCATGAAAGAATAAAGTTACGTTAAAACCAAGCACACCATTGTTTTTCTTGTGAAATTCCCAAGAAGTTTGATGTGTCACATGACCCTCTTCCTATTGAAAAAACAAAAGTTGGATCCAAGATGGCCGACTTTCAAATGGCCACCATGGTCACCACCCATCTTGAAAAGTTTGCCCCCTCACATATATTAATGTGCCACAAACAGGACGTTAATATCACCAACCATTCCAATTTTATTAAGATGTATCCATGTAAATATATATATATATATATACAGTACTGTGCAAATCTTGAGTCACCTCACATGTCTTAATATTTAGTCTTTAGAAATAGTTCATCAGGCTCCTGAAGGCCTTTTTGGCTCTCATTTTCAATCCAGTCCCTATTCCTGACCAGTTTCAGAGGAATGTTTTTGTTCGTTAAGCCATACAGTTACCTATGAATCATTCAAGCATAAAAATCCATCTAACTTAAGGTATGAACCAGTGAGAAATGGCAGATAATCAGGCCGGTCTGGTGAGGGAACATTAAGTAACTGGTTCCACAGGTTGTTTCATATCACTTTGGTTATATTATGACAATTCATATACAGTGCTGTGAAAAAGTGTGTGTGTGTGTGTGTGTGTGTGTGTGTGTGTGTGTGTGTGTGTGTGTGTGTGTGTGTGGTTGGTCAGGCTACGGGTGGACTCTGAGACAAACAGCTAGGAATCGTGAAACACATACAGTATTTTCATGCTTAACAGAATTATAATTTCATTTGTAGACAAGCATAAACTTGAACAGAGTTGACATGGTTGACCTCTGAAAAACATCTTCATCCTGTAGAAGATGTTAAGACCAATCCTTTCATTCTATTTCATGCTACGCCCAGGTAAGAAAAGTTCCCAGCGTCTGTACTGTATATGTCTGAATACTAACTCCAGTTCTTAAATCAGGTGCAACATAGAGAAGTATCTGTCATTTAGCCAGAGAAATCCTCTTTTTCTGTGGTGATTCCTTAAGAGGCAGATGGGCTGCTGATTAGACTGCGTTCATGCTGCCATGGAAGTCCTAATGGAACAGATCTGATTAGCCATGACTGAAGCTACAGGTCAGACTTCCCACTGCAGCTGTTATATTCTATTACATGCTCTGATTGCCCCACTGACCTGGGTCACACTAGAGCCTTTATTTGTTCATAGATTACTCGAGACTACACCCTTTTACTGTATGCATTACTGCAGCCATGAGACATAGACATAATAAATGATTTTACAAAAGAATAAAACACTAGTGTTTCTTAATTAATTAAATTAATTAATTAATTAATATGTACGTCATTCTAATTATAGTCACAGTTAATATTGTGAAGGAACGGGAGTTTGTTTCTGTTATCACTTTTTAGTTATCACTAACAGCTATTAATGGTCTTTATCCCACCATCTTTATCTCACTTTTAAAGTAAATACAATAATAATTTTTTTAAAAAGTTAAACCACAAAGTGGAACTCTTCTGTCCTGAAGACTTTCCTGTGGCAGAAAACTTTCAAGTTTTCTTTTTAGTCTGATGATTAAATTGTCTTAAATTACATGGAGCGTCTGCCATACAAGTCCCTGTGTATGAGATGTTGCAGCTGCAGCTGATCTCGTGTCACAGCTGCTGAATAAACACTAGACCATGACGTTATACAAAGCCAGTGTGGCACAAAGCACAGAGAAATGTTATGTATATGACTCTTAAAACCGTATTACTATATCAATGATAAAAAAATTGACTTTGTTAAAGAGCATGTGATTTTTAATCTGTTTATTATTATTTACTTCTATTATATGAAATCTTTGCAGTTTAAGTCTGTTTATCATTTTGCTATGGAAACAATAATGTATTAGGAAAACACATTAACATTATCTTATCATTTTTTTTTTTTTTGTTACAGCCTGACCTAGAGTCTGAGCTGTGCTGCTATACTAAAATAACACAAACCTTCTGACCAATCAGATTTCAATCAAATAAATTTTTTTTAAAGACAACGAATGGAACTACCTGTAGTCCATGACTTATGAACAAATTCCATTCAGGGAGCACATTTGTAAATCTGATTTGTTCTTAAGTCAAAGTGAGTCCTATACACGAATATGCAATGTAAAACATACCAACCCACTTGACTAAACCTTTATCTGTTGTCTCTATGTCTTTAAATTGCAAGGAGAATCCCGGACGCTATTTTGGCTCAGAGCTGTTTTCCACTGTATTGGACTGTGGACTCTGTTTTGCTGAAAATGTTCCGAAATTAGATGGAAATTCACCATCAGGACAGCTTTACAGGACAGACATTTCCTATCATCGTGCTCCTCGAATGTTCATAAGTGAGCACATACAAGCTCAGGGTCTGTGTTAGGGGTAAAATGATGCACTCATGTAAACTTTCCTGGATACTATAGACACCAGATGATTGCCAACTTTCATACAGACGCGAATCAGCTTTACTTACAGACAGTTTACTTTTTATAATCACAGTATGAGACAGATTTGAAACAGAAAACGAGTAGAAAACTAAATTCTTTACAGCATATGGAACAGCTGAATTTATATGCGTTACACTAAAAATAATCTTTTTTGTGTGTTTGTGGTTGGACTTATAAAATTAAGTAAAGCTATGGTATAAAAGGTCTGGGAAGCTGATATTACATTTTCTACACATCATCAAAAAATGTATTCACTTAAAAAAAAATACACTTTAAAATTTTCATAATGAAATATCTCCTAAACATCTTACAATAACGAGTACATTATTCCCTGCTCTGAAACAATGATGCTAATCTGATATGACAAATAATATCACATATTTATTGTGTATGTGGGCTGATTTACTTGGATTCCTGAAAAAAAAAAAAAAAAAAGTACAACTTTGGCCAGCTTTTAGCTGAGGTATGATGTGTGTACCGTATGTGCACATTTATTACATTTTAAACATACTAGTACATCTGGTAAAATCTGACCTAGACAAAAAAAAGCTAAAAAGGTGCAAAAAAAAAAGAAAAAAAAAAGCATTTCACGCTCCCAAACTCTGCGCTTCCTGATCGGGCGGCTCAGCGTGCTCTGCGAAGAAGGTTCGGACTGTGATGCGGATTCGATGACCTGGTGTTTTTTTGTCTGGATTCTACAAGTGTTTCATGTTCTCATGGTTCGGATTTGATCTGTTTTTGGGAAAGAAAGCAGCAAAGTCAAACAAACTGGCGATGATGACAGTGAACGCTAACAAACACAGACTCTGAACTCGAACAAGAAAAATTTAAAGAAAAGGGTATGAAAGGTAATTGATCACTCTGGGCTGGGCTGTATCCTGGCTGAGAATGGTTATGCTATTATAACACTTCACTACATCACCACAAGTGTGTTTAATTATAAATACTTACAGTGCAAATTGTTCTATGGATGTAAAACAAAAACAAAAACGCATGAATCCTTCAATGATTATAATTCCTGACACTATATTTAATTCAGTTGATTCACACACAGCAAAGTATTGTGTTATTAAAAAGGACAAATCTGTACCTTGCAGCCAGTCGACTCCCTCCTGCAGACCCTCCCCCTGGACAGCGTTACTGGCACTGAAACACACATGCATGCACACTTTATATTAATGTTGTGGTTTGGGAAGGTGACGCGATACTAAAACCTACTGGCTACTCCGAATGCTGTTGTGAACTTAAACCAGATACACTAGAAATCTGATCAAATCTTAAGTTCATGGCCATATTGTCCTACCAGATGTGCCATGGTTTATCTTTGATGTTCTCCAGGCAGAGGAGCTGAGAGACCTTCACTGAGGACAGAGCGTCTCTTAGATCCATTTTATTAGCAAAGAACAGGATGGGGATCCTCCTGTGTTTTATATCTGCACACACACAAGAAGAGCATCACAACTGTAGAGCGATTACTTTTACTATAACCATTACTACTACTGTAATTACTCCTAAAACAAATCATTCTATTTCTACTCCCACTACAACTTCCACAAGGGACATTCAAGTCAAACTGGGACTTTTGATTGTACAGAATAACAGAACACAGTTTCTTTCTCTATATAATCCCCTGCTACACTTAATGATTATATTATATTGCACTTATCTCAGCGATTCACTAGTGCTTCTACCATTAAGGTAGAAAGTTTTCTCAGGACATCAGAGCTACGATCAGATTGCCTGCTTCACATCTGAAACGCTGGCCTTCCAGGAACACCTTTAATGGCCTAAACATGTGGAAATGGCTTGTAGTGAGGTCTGAACTGTACTGGTGAATGATTGTGCGTCCAGTTCCCACAGACAGACGCCTTCTTTCTGCAAGTTGGAAGCTAGCCATCGATTTTCAAGGATCAGACATTCCACTCGCTGGACGTTCACGGGAACAACTTTAAAACGTTTGCACAATTCAAATACTTTCCTTTGGCGAAGAGTTTCAGCACCGTACTGTGCTTGCAAGTCTCTAAATGTCAATCATTTTATGCCTTCATTCACAGAAATTTAATCCTAAATACTGATTTGAGTTGAACGCCCTTTTACAACTACTAGCGCTACTACAGTTACAAACACTAATTTAACTCCTACCATTACACCTATTGTTACTACCACTGTTACTACTAAAACTAACACTATCATTACTACCTTTACTACTACCATAATATAACTTCTGTTATTCTATATAACAGACTATAACTTTAATTATTACCACTATCTCTACTACCATTTATACCATTACTATAGGTATTATGACTACTACAAGAATGAGTACCATGAAATAATATTACTACAACTTATACAACAGCAATAATTACAGCTTTCACTATTGATTACTAGTGCTATAATTTAACATCTTTAACTAGTACAACAACAACTGCTAACAATTTTATCAAGTAAATATCTGTGTGCCTATGTCTGAATTTTTGTAAGATCATAAAAAAAAAAGAAATGCAAGATAATTTACCAGGATGATTAAGGAGAGTATCAAGCTCTTCTTTGGCGACCACCATTCTCAGCTTATCGCTGCTGTCAATGACAAATATGATGGCCTGTCCTTCCCTGATCAAACCATGAAAAAAAAAAGCAAATGAAGTTCTGGAAATGTTAAGGATCTAAACCTTTTACATTACTACAGAAAATATGTGGCAGGAGATTTAGAGAAATGACACAGGTGTACATGACCGAATCACAGGGTTGAAAGGAACAGAATAATGTAGGCAGCTTGATATATACTGTTAGACTGGCAGCACCAGCATTTCCACTTACTTGTAGTAGTGCTCCCACAGGTTTCTATACCTGCCCTGGCCTGACATGTCAAACACTGTGAACGACAGACTATAAAAAAACAAGCTGGTTAGTACATACAGCTTAATAATAATAATAATAATAATAATAATAATAAAAAGAAAAACTAATCAGAGAACAGAAACGGCTATCATGCTCACCTTGACGTTTTGAATTTCTCTATGCTAAAGCCGATAGTGGGGACGATGTCTTGTGCTTGAGCCTGTTTAATGAACAAACAAAAATAAAAAATCGTAGACAAACAGCCAAGACATGTAACAGTGTAGTGAGAAGTGAATGCATAACATAATGTCTTGCATTCATCTTGTGTGTGTGTGTGTGTGTGTGTGTGTGTGTGTGTGTGTGTGTGTGTGTGTGTGTGAGAGAGAGAGAGAGAGAGAGAGAGTTACATTGGACGGCTTCAGCTGATTGATGATGGTGGTCTTTCCACTGTTGTCCAGACCCAGACAAAGCACATTCACCTCCTTCTTCTTCAGGCCCAGCCATCCCGCGAGCTTGTCGAAGAGCCCCATTGGCCTGTTTTTTTTTTTTTAGATGGCACCGATTCTGTTCAAAGGAAAAGGTTCAAAGCTCAGAAGCTGCGGTGCACCAGTGTGCTGGTGGTGCATCATCTGTAAACACTCAGTCAAAGGCAGACGAGGACATAAAAAGCGATAAAATAAACACACCACCATGACTGGTTGGTTTCAGAATTTATTACGTTGTAACTTTAGGGCCATCTGCTGTACATGACACAAACTGCAATGAAAATAGCATTTTGCTGACTTGGTCCTACACTACACTGGTCATCGATAGTCAATATTATTATTTCAGAGAATGTTATGAAATTTCTCAAACCGTAGTGAATTAATCGCTATTAAAGTAAGATGAGATGTTTGAGGAGCCCTACAATTTTAACCCCCTTAAAAGCTGTCAGTCTTTAATTATTATTAAAAATATTCTGTCCTTTTTTTGGCTTAATGATTCAATATTTTTCAGAAAAATAATGTATCGGTTGTGAAAGTAATGGTTTATTTATGTTGCCGCATTGAGGAATTCTTACGTAATGCAAGTGGCTTTTTTCCAATCAAGTTATAACTCGTATTAATCATTGTGACAGTTTGTAATAATAGTCTTTATAATAGGCTTTACCCCAAGAGACCAGATTCCAAAGGATTCTTTGGCCCTTGCGTCGAAAACACATTAACAAACCAGGCCAATTTTCAAAACCCACTTTGTCTAAGTCAGAAAAAACTTTAATGTTAACTAAAACCAGAAAAGGTCAGTCCTATGTGATCATGTTTGTCGCTGATTGGCTACAGTCACTGGTTTTCTTGACCTGTTTAGTGGTTTTGAATGATAAGATACTGTATAATAAACCAAATTATAATACAAATGTCTCATTTCAATCATTGCTCTTTAATTAAAACACCTGTAACATCTTTGAACATAAACACACCTTGAGGGTGTTACAGAGGCCAGCGGATGAGATACAGTAGACACATGCTTAGATGCACATTAAGATTTTGGAGGAGACAGTCGGCACTGATGACGTCACGTCCTAACAACGATCGACTTCCGTTCTGAGGTACGACTGGCTTAGATATTTAAATCCATCAGCGAATACACTGTACTGTGCCCGAGACCACCTCTCCGAGCAGACTCGGGTACGATTCCCCAGCGTGGTACGATTGTGTTCTCCCTGATCAAAATGAACCAGTCTTTGGGATCAAGTGTTCTTGGGAAACGATCCAGTGGCCCTAATGTGAAAACGCCCAAATGGCGAGTGTCCAAACTGAGCAGCATTTTTGTGCATTAGGTAAGATTCCTCATTTTCAGTCCTGTAACCTGGATGCACTAGTCTGAACCAGTGGATCAGTTTGTAAACTTTTCCCCTTGGATGATTTCACCAGAGTGCATCACTACAAGTCGCCTGAGAACGTTCCATGTGTCACTGTTTGTATTAATTATGGGGCAGGAACGAGAACGATGTTGCAGGATGTTTCGAATGGTGGAATTTTGTACATTCCCAACACAGGTACTTTAACTTTAAAGTACACTGTGGGACGGCGCACAGCCAGGGTCAAGGGTCGTGCTCAAGGGCTCAACAGTGGCAGCTTGGCAGAGCAGAAAGGGGCTCAGACCTTCGGATCAGTAACGCAGAGTCTTAACCGTTTCAGCCGCCACAGCTCCCACAGCCACACCACGGGGTAGACAAACTATTGACTATTGTTAAAAAAAGAAGTTAAAAATTTTAATGATTTGGATGACGCCCAAATATGCGACGCCCCGCCCCTCACAAAAATGATTGACAGGAATTGCATCCAAACACAAAACAAGCATTCCACACCGGAAGTCTTTATTATATACATTATAATAGATAATATATTAATTAGTACAATTAATATATTAGTATAATTAATATACTTTTGTTAAGAGCTCAGCTTTGCTTCTCACCATCAGTAACCTTGCTGCTTCTTTTAATGCTGTTTATTTTAACGTCTTCTTTATGACTCGTTCACAATCCGCGCGGCGCATCGTTTTTACCTCGCGCACATTTCAGCCCTAATAATCCGTTGAGCCGCTTAGCTTCGCGGCTGGTTTCTGCAGTTAGCTAACCTAGCTCCGCTCCTCTTGTACAGCACACGTATAACCCGCAATATCCAACTACTCTGTTTATTTAATCGAATCTAGTTAACTATCTTCCTACACACAACATTAGCTCCTAGCGTCCATCCCTTCTCCCCTGTGTATCACCGGTTCTAGTTGTTAGCATGTTAGCTAATGCACAGCTTACCTCTTTTCCCCTATTGGTCCAGCGCAGGTACGGCTGCAGTTCACACCAGTCTGCGGTTTAAATAATAATAATCATGAAATCTCATGTCAGAACAGCCGCATGTAAACACATTAACAGCACACGTTAGTGGTTACAGCCAGCCGTGTGTGGAGGTTTAACACTTCAGGTTTGGAGGTTGATACGGCGTTGCTTAGTGACCAGAGTGGAGCTGCGCACGCGCGCACCGTCATGTGATCACAGCAGGACTCAGTGTTCAAAATAAACATTTCTGTAACATACACACTGTACATACTGTATATACTGCATGTTATACACACATTGTGTACATACAGTACTGTGCAAAAGTCTTAGGCGCCATATTACAAATTTTGTTATATAATTTATTATGTCTGCATTATTATGTACAAAACCATTCCCTACAAAGATACACTACAATGAATGAATAAATAACATTACAGAAGAATATTTGCATACCTGTAAAGAAAGCGACATATTACATGACAGACCAGTTTTCAGATGGAAAAAAAAATCAATAATGTAGATAAATAATTGCATGAAAATAGAAAGAAGCGAGTGTGACAAAGTTACCAAAAGAACTCATATTCTCCAGCACGCTCAGTAAAACCTAACAGCTGTTTTATTTAAAATACTGCACAAATCTGTAACGAACACTACCGCTTATCTTCAAGCAAAGAATTTTTACACCAAATATTGACTGTTTATTGTTTATGTTATTACTTAGTGTTTTTTTTTTAAGATGTTTACAAGACTTTTGCACAGTACTGTAATTTATTCATTAATTTTAGTGTATCTTTGTAGGGAATGGTTTTGTACATAATAATGCAGACATAATAAATTATATAACAAAATTTGTACTACAGATAATATGGCACCTAAGACTTTTGCACAGTCCTATATATGGATATACTGTACTATATACTATATATTGGAAAAATGGTTAAAAAGTGAAACATGAAAATGCCTGGTGGAAAAATAATTGAGCTTGAAAAGGGATTTATATATCTATTATCATTCTTATCAAGGCTGATATAATAATGACACAATGTAAGAATGTGTAATTAATGTAATATTTAATGTAATTTTAAAAATCTAATAATCTGTAAAAAAAAAAGTTAAAGATATAATAATTTCTCTATATATTTGTAAATTCATCAAATGATTTATTCATGTGTTTTGCACATTTCAATAATATACATTTTGTAATGGTATCAGCGTTGACGCCACAGGGTGTTCCGAATGGTGGAATTTTGTGACTCTTAAATGACATACTAATGGAATGCAGCTGATTTACACTGATATATTTCTCCTTGGGCAGGACAGTGGGTTAGCACTGTGCTCTTAAAATTCCAGGGTCTGGGTTCGATTTCCGTCCCGGGTCTGTGTTCATGGAGTTTGCATGTTTTCCTCGTGCTTGATGGGTTTCCTCCGGGTACTCTGGTTTTCTCCAACAATCCAAAGGCATGCGGATTAGACTAATTGGCATTTCCAAATTTCACATAGTGTGTGAATGTTGGCAGGAGATACAATACAGTGGTCACTACTGGCCTCCACGGTCCCCAATTGCACTACAAAGGTTCCCAGGTGGATGTATTTCTCCTTAATAACCTAAATCTTATATCAACATATTATTAACCTTTTTAGCCATGATCATATAACTTAGACCAAACAACTTTTAGTTCCCAAGCCATTGTCTTTTTTCATGTTATACCAATGTTTTAAAATATTATGCTATTTCCACTTAATGACTTACGATCTAAAGATGTTAATTCAAAACAAAACCAACCTGTCTCAGAATGCTGAGGTTTTAACTCAGAGATAAATAATAAATAATAACTGTAAATAAATAAATAAATAAATAAATAAATAACTGTAGCTCTTAAATCATTTAATTGATGATAATGATACAAATACAGTATGTGTTGTGACTATTAACTACCAGTAATTAAGGTCCCCCTTTTTTTAGTAATGTCTGTAGATGTTTGATGAAACCTTTTAACACTGCTTAATGACATTATCCTCAGCACTGTTAAAGAAGAGAATATATAAAAGCTCTCAAAGTGAGCTGCTAAACTGTAGGCTGGAGGGCTGAATGTTGCCATCTATTTATTCGTACTAAAAACGTTTACAAAAAAGGTGAGTGTTATAGTCTTTATTAATCTTGGCAAACAAAATCTATGCCCAATGCTATTACCATTATTCAGCCAAATCCATAAAAAAATTTTTTCTCTGTATATTTTAAAACAACAAACATTGAAGTACATTGAACATAAACCGCAAATTGATGATTTTGGGATGAGATTTACGTTTTAGATTCAGGGTGTTCCATGCAATTGGAATACGCTCATCCTTGTTTGCATTTATTTATTGCACTTTTTCATTTTTTTAATTTAAAGGTTATATGAATTTTAGTGGAAGAACGGAAAAAGTTGAATTTTATGTGCTCAGTTACTCAATAAAGTGATTTCTTATGTCTCAGTTAAGGTTGTGGTGTGTACATTATAAAGTATGTGGCAGTTGTTCTCACAGTCGGATCTGGTGACCTCTGTGGGTCAAGTGAAGCAAAGGCAGAGCAATTTGTGTTAAAAAGATAAAACTTTTTTTTACTGGTCATTGGGGCCCAAGCACTATGACATCATAGTGTGCCAAGGGGACTCTCATTCTTCTTTAGGGCCCAAGCACTATGACAACATAGTGTGTGAAGCACCTTCTTGTTCTTCGAAAGATTTGTTTTCCAGCATCTGAGGCATTTTTGAGGCTCAAAAAATCATGAAACTCAGAAGGTTGGAATCTGCTGCCATTAGAATGCCTGAGCAGCTGGGCTCTGAGCATGGCAAGTCTTAAGATTTGGATGCATAGCTTAGCATAGCATACAGTATATACACTTGCATGTATATAAGTAAAACCCAGTACGCATTTAGACCTTATTGAACTGAACAACTTTCTCTATGTACATCATGGGGTCTACTTAACAGGAAGTCAGATATTTTGGGTTATTTGTAAAAAAAAAAAAAGACGCACCCAATGGAATATGATATACTCCTTCTTGGAGGGTTATATGATCGCCACCAAACTGGGCCTATGTGATCTCAAGACATTGAGGATGCAAAATTGCGAAGGGATTTTAAATATTTCAAACGATTCCTTAAACTCATGTGTTATCCCCTTTAAATTCATGTGCCCTCAGTGCCCACGGTCTTTCTGGAGCTTGGGCCCAATCATCGTTGCTTTGCAATTATATTTTAAATTGAATATAAGAGGGACACTCAGGTTAAACTAGGACTTGTTTGATGAAAGGCGTAAAAGCAATTGACCTTGACACAAGACTTCAAGTACAGTACGGTGATGAGACTCTAAATCACAGTTCCCGACGATCCCAGAAAAGGTGGCTCGGACCCCACTGCTCCAACAGCTCGTTCCAACATAGTAGTCAGAACATTATTATACACAATTAAGGTTAAGATTTAAATATTTGGATGAAGAGGTCTCTCTCTATTAAGAACCCTTTATACAGTATACAGCACATTAGTACTTATTCAATGGTTCTGTAAATTTTTTCTAGGTATCCAATCCAACATCTATTTGTTCGTCAGGATTAAGGACGCAACAGAGACGCAGTCTGTACATCATGGCAACATAGCAGGAAAAAAAAGACAAAACACACCAGGCATCCATCATCATTTATTTCTTACAAATGTCCAACCTAATCATTCCACTTAAACGTCCATAATAAATTATAAAAAATAATATACTATTGTATTACTAGTCCCTATTCACTCTAGCGTGTGCAGAAACGATTCACCGGTTCTCGCTTGACGCGTCCTCACTGTCCTGAACATATGCTCCACTACAAGGACAGCCTCTGCGCGTGACATGTTAGTCCGTGTGTGTCTTCGTAAAGGAAGCGATACAGTGCATTAATAGGAAAATACACTAACCTGCGAGCAGTTTGTGTGTATGTGTTGAGTATGCAATAGAGGGTATCGCTGAATTGTTGTTAGGTAAGCACAATAACCTGTAAGATGTGTGTGTGTGTGTGTGTGTGTGTGTGTGTGCGCGAGAGAGAGAAAGGGACCAAGGACTTTCTCTGCTACACACCGTCCTACATTCAGTACGTGTATTATTATTTATACAATATCCCGACCCCCTATGATCTACGACGTCATCAGGACAATCTCGCCTGTCTCAGTAAATAAATAAATAAATAACTAAGTCAATAATTCGATAAATAAATACCTAAATAAAGGAGAGCTCTATAAATCTTGTGCATCACAGCGGTGTACTGTATGTAGGTCTGTAAGGTGAAGACCGGCGTGTACAATTGTGTGTGAGTGTGTGTGAGGCCTGATGCAGAAGCACCAGACCATGGCTTTCAATCTTCCCGAAAGGTCCAAAGCGCTCTTGCACGGCATAACAGACTGCCTGAGGAGGTCAACGGTTTTTGTGTGGCGTTTTTTTTTTTCTTTTTCTTTTTTTTTCTTTTCAAAATACAATGCTCTACTCCTACTCGCTAATCTTGCATCTTTTCTTCTCCTTCTTCTTCTTCTGAAAAGACTGCACATATTGCTGCATAAAAAGAAACATTAAGAAAAAAAGAAAAGAAAAAAAAAAAGAAGAAAACCCTGACATACACATGTACATATAAATACCAGCATAAATATCAGATGATGATAAACGATGTGTGGTAGCCGTACGATCCACTCGACATTCAAGGTCTCTCGATTCCTGGAAGTAGCATGATAAATAAACGATAAATATCTATTAAGACACGTACTTTGTTACATTAAAATAGCAAATATACTATTAAAAGTTCTCCGACTGTGAATCCAGCCAGTCACAGAACTTCTGGTTGAATGACGGATGACATCACCATAGCGACAGTGCCATGTTTACGACCCCGGTTGGCCGTCCATCTCCCAGCGACTCCTTTCTTTCCCTTTTTTCTTTCCTCCCGTGATTGCTTTTTCATTTGGAAGCCTTCAAAAAAAGTTTTTTATTCTTGAGAAAGCCTGAAGTTCTCTCATCGCAGTTAGTAAAACAGACCAGGCCTGACTTTTCCTGTATGTGTGTGCGTGTGTATGTATGTGTTAGTGTGTGTGTGTGTGTGTGTGTTTCGATGTCATCTGGTCCGTCTCATACGTGGAAGCCACTCTGTTGAATGTGCAGGAACTGCAGTCGCAGTGTCTGTATGCTGCTCACTATCCTCCTCTGGTGGCCGATCAGAGACACGCCGATGCTCCTGACGTCGCTGCAGAGAGGACATACAACATGGAGAGTTAGTGAGGGCTGTTCTTTTACCTGCATCGTAATTTCTATAAAACCAGAGTACATAACATACAGAATAAAGAATCAGCAATAATAGTATTCAAAATGTTTCTTGGTAATAGGACATCTGTGCTTTTATGACCTACAAGAGGACCTCAGCATTAAATGTATAAAATGTATGACATGCTCATTAATAGATTAAAAATAAATCATATTTGGCAAGTACTTCATGGGAAAAATATGGGAAAATAAGTTATTTAAAAAATTGGAAAAATTTTGTTTAGAAACAAAAACAAGTTAGTATCTTGTGTTATTTGTCTTATCGAAATAATTTATCTTGTGGAAAGAAGTTCTTTATCTTGTAAAACTTATTTCATGGAAACACGCAGAATTTATTTACCTTGTTTAAGAAATTTATGGATGTTGTGAAAACATCATATTTATTTTACAGAAACAAGAACAATGCATTTATCTTGTGGGACCAATTTATTTATCTTGTAAAAAAAGTTATTTATCTTGTGAGGACAATTTATTTATCTTGTGAGAACAAGTTATTTATCTTTTGGGAACAATTTATTTATCTTATGGGAACAAGTTATTTATCTTGTGGGAACAAGTTATGTATCTTTTGGGAACAATTTATTTATCTTGTGGGAACAAGTTATGTATCTTTTGGGAACAATTTATTTATCTTATGGGAACAAGTTATTTATCTTGTGGGAACAAGTTATTTATCTTGTTTAGAAAATTTATGTATGTTGTGAAAACATCGTTTTTATTTAACAGAAACAAGAACAATGCATTATCTTATTGGAACAATTTATTTATCTTGTAAAAACTAATTATTTATCTTGTCTTATGGGAACAAGTTATTTATCTTGTGAGAACAACTTATTTATCTTATGGGAACAAGTTATTTTTCTTATTGGAAGAATTTATTTATCTTGTAAAAACAAATTATTTATCTGGTGAGAACAATTCATTTATTTCATGGGAATAATTTATTTATCTCATGGGAATACATTATCTTGTGCATTTATCTTGTGAAAAAAAGTTATTTGTCTTGTGAAAACTATTTATTTATCTTGTGGAAACAAATTATTGATTCTCTGCCCACAGGGCTCACCTTCCAACTACAAAGGAAATTAACTGCTCAAACAAAACAAGGCCTTCATGTTTCAGAATGCACTTTGGAAGACATTTGGAAGAAATTGTAAATGTAAATTCAACTTAGTCCTACAGGTTTCTTGCACAAGCCTTTAAGTTTATGTATTATCTAGTTTGCACAAGATAATAATTTGTGCTCATAAAATATCGCTATATATCACGTTTAAAGTGGAAAAAAGATCTAGTGTACTTCATTTGGACAACCTTAATAAAGGCCTGTGAACTGTTTTTTTTTTTTTTCTTTTTTTTTAATAGCCAGTGAAGCCACAAGTTGATTCTTTTTGCTTCCTGTAAATTCCATTCCTTCTTTATTTGTCACAAATCATCAGACAGTCTTACTCACTCAATGCTCATGCTGGAGACGGAGTCCAGAGTCGTGTACCCTGCCGCTATGAAGTTGTTCTTGTACTGACTCATCTTAATGGAGTCCAGCCAGTCGCCGATGGAAATGAAGAGGGGGTAGTCAGGCAGGTCTTCCGGGGATTCGGGTAAACTGTGCAGACACCAAGGACAATCACGGCAGCGTTTAAACAGAGGTGGATGGAAGAGGGCTCCGTGAAATCAGACGCGACAGTATAGGTCATTAGGTCATGGTGAGAAAAAGATCAAGGTAAAAAAAAAAAAAAAGGGGTTGATCCTTAGGAGCTTTGTAATCTGATAAAGTGGTACATCATGTTAACATGTCCTAACTAAAACAGCATGATATCACCTCAGCAAGGACAGAATTCCCACAGGGATTCTTAAGCACATTACCGTGCAGCACACTCAGCTCATGAAGGACTTGATAATTAGCTTGTGAGTAGAGACTATAAAGTCTGTCATTACCATTACCGGGGTCATCTACTGACATCTATAATTTATAATAATTACAACCATTCTGAGCTGTTAGTTCTGTATGAACGTCCTAATCGCAATCATCCCAATCCCCGTGAATATTACAGAGCAGATGGTGCGTTATTATTTTCATCAAATTGACCAATCAATCCTTACATAAATTCCAACCTTACTGCTGGTAAACTCCTCCCGTTCTAGGTAATTGGGGTGAATATGCTACCGAAAGATGGCACAGACATCGACGTCTGTAATTATTTTACTGACCCGTGTGCCACATTTACATATTACGCTGCATTTATTATCTGACCGCTGCGGTGCTAACGCGTTGGCTGGAACCCCCACCTGTGCACGTCCTCCACCAGCGTCAGGAGGCTGCTGGGGTTGCGGATGAGCTTGTCCAGGAAGCTGAGGATGTCGTGGAAGCGAGGCCGCCTGCTGCGCTCCTTCTGCCAGCAGTGAACCATCAGCTGGTGCAGAGCCACGGGGCAGCCCATGGGCGCCGGCAGCCTGTAACCCTCCTCTATGGACAGGATCACCTGCAGGGAGGACACAAAGTGGGTATTTCCACACTGAGGATTGGTCTTTCAATGTTGATTATGAAGCGCTTGAGACGGGCGTATAGCGTTATTTAGGTCTAAATATATACAGTACAATAAGTCTCCTACTGTACATACGAACGAGTTCCGTTCATAAGTCCAATCTGTTTGTAAGGCCAACAAACATTGTCTAGGTACTAGGACACTAACATAACTGGCTATACACAGTATAAAACTTACATCTTGTCCTTGTTCTTTAGAATCTTGCCGATGGTTAAACAATTCATGTCTGCCATTCTTTTCACCTAACTTCCGCGATTGAACATGTTTGTACCTTCGTAAGTTCATAACTTGAGTGTTCATATGTAGGGGACTTACTGTATATCTGTAACATTTAAGTCTTTCACAAAAATCATCACAGAATTGAGTAGTGTCCTGAAAAGTCTTGACTTGTCTCAATAGTTCCTTCATCTAGGAAAACTACAGTTTAATGATCAATGATATTCGTTACAAACAAGGTGTATGCGAGCTAATTCACTTAACGATGAAGCAGCAAATTTCCTCTAAGAGCTAAAGACACTGACATGTAATTTAATTACTGCAGCACTCGTACTGTACGTGATGGCTAATACAGTAATACAGAGAGCAGGCAGTCTAGTAATGTGGTTCCTTCATTACATAACCCTTGGAGACATTGTTATTAGAGAGCATTAGTTGGCTGAGGTCTTTAAAGGAGGAGAAAAAAATTGATGAGTAAACTGAGCAGCCAAATGAACACACTCCTACCTTCAGTGCTATTTTACAATCCCTAATTTCCAGAGTCCCTGATCCCCAAATGTATTGATGACCGTTGCCAAAAAAGCGACATTAACAACTGGCATAACTCACTCTCACACTCACTCATTCATCTTCTACAGTATACAGCGCTATCCTATATTCAGTGTCGTGGGGGGCCTGGAGCTAATCCCATAAGGCTGGGGTACACTCTGGACAGGGTGCCAATCCATCCCAGGGCGCACACACATACAGTACACACACTTCGGGCAATTTGGGAACACCAATTAGTCTAACCTGTATATTTTTGGACTGTGGGAGAAAACCAGAGTACTGGGAGGAAACCCACCAAGCATGGGGAGAACATGCAAACTCCATGCACACAGAGACGGGAATCTAACCCGAACCCTGAGGGTGCAGGGCGACAGTGCTAACCCAAACAAATAAATAACAAACAACAAACGTCCCCTGTTGCTGATTGGCTGGAATAATATGGTGTGACATTGTCTCCACTACTTTGTAGTGAGGAGATATTCACTGCATTTCATAATAGTCTCCTGAATTAGAATTTAAATGATTTTACATTACAACCATTTCAAGGAGGCAGCCAAATATTATTAGCTTGCTAAATGGTCCAACATGGATACCTGAAAGATTTGCTCTTCATAAGATTTACTGTACGCAATATTGGCTTTCAAAGAGCATGGGTTCTACTCTAGCGTCTCTTTTGTCTTCCATGCCATCAGACACTTTAATTTACATCTCAAGTTCCGCAATTATTTGCAAAATGAAACTGAGCTCACATCCTGATTGGACATTTCCCAGTATGGCCGCTCTCCATAAGACATGACTTCCCACATGACGATGCCGTAGCTCCAGACGTCGCTGGCCGAGGAGAACTTCCTGTACTGGATGGCCTCCGGAGCCGTCCAGCGGATGGGAATCTTCCCTCCCTGCAAGTAAAAAAAAAAAAAAAGTACCAATATCACATTCCTTCAATCTTCATCTTTGTACACTTCAGGTCAGTTCATCTTTCTAATAAATCAGTCTCGTTCTAAGACTGCCAGGGCTTCTTGTCCTACAGAGAAGATCCCATTTCCACATAATACGCTACTCTCAGGAAAATCCAATACGAGTGGATTGCGTTAGCCGACCGAAGACTTTCTCTCATACAGGATTAAGAGTAGGTTTCGATGATTCTTGTTGCAGACACTCCATTATCTTCTCACGCTATCATCCTACTGAAACGGCTCTCATAGTCCACTTTACACTCAACACACTCAGCGAAGTTATACAGCCAGGTCCCGAGCTAGACCGCATTCGCTGAGGCCAGCTGTACAGCTGCCTTCATGATCCAGACAAATTAAAGAAAAGACAGTTTTTTTTCTCGGAGCCAGGACCAGCATGGAGCCAGAGATCTTCTAACCAACATTATGGAAGATGTGCGTATTACAGTGTTGGGTTTCTCAAGCGCAAGCACAATTATATTTATCATAAACTCATTTTCTTTAATGAGTGTTATATGAGAGCGGATTTATCACCGGAAGTGATTATGGAGAATTGAAACTTTGTGAAATTCAGCTAACAAACAAAATCTATAGCAGGTGTGTGCTATATCTTACCGTTGTAGTGTAGGAAGCCTCTGGGTCGTCCTCCAGGACCCTGGACAGGCCGAAGTCCGACACCTTACACACCAGGTTGTCATCCACCAGAATGTTCCGGGCTGCCAGGTCCCGGTGGACGTAGCCGATGTCGGACAGGTACATCATACCGGAGGCGATGCCGCGCAGCATACCGACCAGCTGGATGACGGTGAAGTGTCCGTCGTGCTTCTGTGCGAGTCACGACACACACACACACACACACACACACACACACACACACACACACACACACACACAGGAAGCAAATGTTAAATATCTTACAGCTGATCAGATTTCTCTCTCTCTAAACTCTAAACACTTCATCTTTAAAATAAACCCAAGAAACACACCTCATGGTTTTTTTTTTAACACCAGAGAAACTACAGTACTAAAAGCAAAAATGATGTAAAACCATCTACCCGTATACGGTACAAGCTTCACCTCATTAAAAATGCAAGGATCTATAAATATTCATTGTATGCAAATAAAAAAAAACAACAACACTTCCAACTCTACCCTGGTTAGGCTGTGATGTGATGTGATGTCGTGCTGCGAATGCTATTCTGTAACGCGTGTCCCTACAGGTATGTCTTATTGCAAGACAGAAATACGACCTGACAAAATAATTAAAGAAAGTAGTTCTAACTCGTGTTCTGTAATTTGTATCAGAAGCTGTGTTCGAATTAGCAGGAAACAAATTAAGTAAACATGCCACAATGAATAAAAATGATCTAAAATTGGGCTTATCTTGTCTCATTTCATCTCAGCTAGTCTCACTTTATCTCACGTCAGAATACCATGTCTCATGTTATCTTGTCTTGCCTCATCTTATCTCATTTTATCTAATCTCGTTTTATCTCAAGTCATTTGATCTAAATCGCATCTTATCTTATCTTATCTCATCTTGTCTTGTTTTATCTCATCTTGTCATATCTCATTTTTTCTCCTGTCATCTTGTCTCGTTATCTTATCTAACCTTGTCTTGTTTCATCTTTTTTTATCTTAGCTTATATTGTCGCATGTTGTGTTATCTTGAATAGTCTCTTCTCATCTTGTTTTATTTGATCTTATCTTGTCTCATTTATCATGCCTTTTTTTAAATACCATATCTCGTCTTATGTCCTTTTCTCATCTTGCCCCATTTTATCTCGTCTTGTCATATCTCATTTTTTTCTGCTGTTATCTTTCCTCGTTATCTTATCTAACCGTTTATTCATCTTTTCTCATCTCATCTTTTCTTGTCTCATGTCATGTTATCTTGCCTAGTCACGTCTCATCTTGTCTCATCTTATCTCAACTTGTCTTATCTCATCTTGTCACATTGTAGTGAGCCAAAGAAAAATCTGTGAACTATTTTTGCAGTTTATCAAAACTCTAAGGCATTTTGTAAAATTAACGAATTAATTAACTAATTACTTAGAGTTGTAATTCAACAAATATTTCAACATACTTTCATGTTCTTCACTAAAGATTCTGGAGGCGCTAGCGTTTCCGATTTTAATCTCTAGACTCCTACATAGTGGCACGTGTCCAGGTAGCAAAACGAATCATAAAGCATGTACACTCCAAGAGAAATTTCAATACAGTAGCATGCAAAAATTAAATATACAAGTGCTGGTTCACTTAAAGCGTGTAGATATAATGGGCTTTAAGTTGTACTTCTAATCACTGAGAGTCAGAACAAGGTTAAACAACAACTTGAACTTGTTTTGAGTTTCATTACCCTCAGGAAAGAGTCCAATGAGCCATTCTCCATGTACTCCACCACGATCATCACAGGGCGGCCTACACACACGCACACACACACACACACACACACACACACACACACACACACACACACACACACACACACAAGACAGCATTCATCAATCAGTATAATAGACAAAGTGGAGGAATGCGGATGCAGGGGGTAAATAGAGATTGATGAAGAAACTAAAATAAAGGATTACACCATGTTGGGGGTGTGCTGTTATAGGAAAGTTTCCGCAGAAACTTCACAAGAAATCAGGCCACTTCATCCTGTCATTGATTATTTCATATAACAAAACCACAAACAAAGCGAACAAAGCGAACACACTGCCTGGCCAAAAAAGGTCAATATTTTTGAAGAGTCAAATTATTGGCCTGGAACAAGCACCAAATAAATAAATAAATAAATAAATAAATAA
>JAAGKR010004429.1:7500-17484 GCA_011419295.1 Clarias macrocephalus | reverse complement strand
ACACACACACACACACACACACACACACACACACACACACACACACACACACACACAAGACAGCATTCATCAATCAGTATAATAGACAAAGTGGAGGAATGCGGATGCAGGGGGTAAATAGAGATTGATGAAGAAACTAAAATAAAGGATTACACCATGTTGGGGGTGTGCTGTTATAGGAAAGTTTCCGCAGAAACTTCACAAGAAATCAGGCCACTTCATCCTGTCATTGATTATTTCATATAACAAAACCACAAACAAAGCGAACAAAGCGAACACACTGCCTGGCCAAAAAAGGTCAATATTTTTGAAGAGTCAAATTATTGGCCTGGAACAAGCACCAAATAAATAAATAAATAAATAAATAAATAAATAAGGAGAATTGTAATTACTGGATCTGGGTTAAGAACAGTCCAACACATTATGAAAACCTACGAAAACTTCGCTGAACCTTCAACTTCATGGAGGAAATGTGGTCAGAAATGGGGATCACGAGGGATTGGAAGAGGGATACAATGGGGTAAACAAAATGCAAAATGGAAGTTATGTCTGTTGTATTGAAATATTATGTTACCCGTGAAATAACTTCTAATAAAGAAAGTTAATTAAAAAAAAAAGAAATGGGGATCACGTAAATGCTTAATAAAGATGCAAAATATGTTTTAAGATGTAAATAAGATGTAAATATGTTTAATAGTGAAAGTAAGAGCATTTCCATACACACACACACACACACACACACACACACACACACACACACACACACACACACACAATGTGATGAGAACTCACAGGATTGGGACTAAACAGTTGTGTGGCCATAAGAAAACCACTCGTTAGAGAGACTAATCAGGAAAAAAAAAAATTACATTTGCTAGGGAGGATAAAGAATAGATGTTAGAGCGATGAATAAAAGTCATGTGATCAGATGAGTCCAGATTGAGTCTATTCCAGAGTCATGGGCGTGTCAGGGTAAGCAGGGACGCGATCGTGCATAGTGTCCACTGTACACGCCTCTGGAGGCGGGGTTATGATCTGGGGTTGCTTCAGTCGCTCAGGTCGAGACTCGCAACGTTATGTGGCGAGAAAACAAAGTCAGCCGATGACCCGAATGTACCGAATCACCAGATTATCACATCTATGGAGGTTTTCTTCCCTGATGGCACGGGGATATTACATGACTCAAATCGTGAAACTGTGGTTCGGGGAGCATGAGGAATCTTTTTTAAGACACATGGTAGAATTTTTATGCTTTAATTTTGTTGATCTACTGGCAGATTATTTGTTTAATCTTAAAGCCTATAAATGGCCTTAATGTACAGGGTGGGCCACATGGATACACCTTTAATAAAATGGGAATGGTTGGTGATATTAATGTCCTATTTGTGGCACATTAGTATATGTGGGGGGGCAAACTTTTCAAGATGGGTGGTGACCCATGGTGGCCGTTTGGAAGTCGACCATCTTGGATCCAACTTTTGTTTTTTCAATAGGAAGAGGGTCATGTGACACATCAAACTTCTTGTGAATTTCACAAGAAAAACAATGGTGTGCTTGGTTTTAACGTAACTTTATTCTTTCATGAGTTATTTACAAGTTTCTGACCACTTATAAAATGTGTTCAATGTGCTGCCCATTGTGATGGATTGTCAATACAACCCTCTTCTCCCACTCTTCACACACTGATAGCAACACCGCAGGAGAAATGCCAGCACAGGCTTCCAGTATCCGTAGCTTCAGGTGCTGCACATCTGGTATCTTCACACCATAGACAATTGCCTTCAGATGACCCCAAAGATAAAAGTCTAAGGGGGTCAGATCGGGAGACCTTGGGGGCCATTCAACTGGCCCACGACGACCAATCCACTTTTCAGGAAACTGTTCATCTAAGAATGCTCGGACCTGACACCCATAATGTGGTGGTGCACCATCTTGCTGGAAAAACTCAGGGAACGTGCCAGCTTCAGTGCATAAAGAGGGAAACACATCATCATGAGGCAATTTCAAATATCCAGTGACCTTGAGGTTTCCATTGATGAAGAATGGCCCCACTATCTTAGTACCCCATATAACACACCATACCATCACTTTTTTTGTTCCAACAGTCTTGGAGGGATCTATCCAATGTGGGTTAGTGTCAGACCAGTTGAATGGCCCCCAAGGTCTCCCGATCTGACCTTAATATCACCAACCATTCCCATTTTATTAAGGTGTATCCATATAAATAGCCCACCCTGTATATGATTTAATATTACTGTAATCTATTAAATATAATAAATAACTTTGATGATTTTTTTTCTTTTGCTAAATTCCACAGCTCATTACACCCTCCACTTCTTCTCCTTTAGTTAAAAAAAAAAATCACTAAATACAAATGTTCTTAATTGCACTTGACCGGCGTTTTAACGTAAACTCCCCGGTTGCTGCTGACATTTTGTTCGTCGACACAAAAACAGCACAAAGGATCTCAGAAGCAAAGCCTCCGTCAGTGTTCGCTTTGAAAGCCAGCATTTTCAAGTGCGCTTTGAAGTCTCCGCTTTTCATCACACGGATTTGCAAGTTACAAATGGACGCCGTGTGGCTGCTGCTTCTCCCTTTAAATTTTTTATTTTATTTTTTTTCCTGTGTAGGGTTGGGAATAGACTGTGGGTATAATAACTGGAAAAAGCTATAGCACGCTACATTAGTGACGCAACAGTGATCATTTAACGTGTGTGTTTCAAAGCCAGGGCGACTAAATACCAAACACACACACACACACGTCTAACGCAACTGAAAAGCTGTTACATAACAATTCTCCTCTAAGCTGTCTCAGTGAGAGGCCTTTGTGATCAGAGTGCACTTCGTATCGCAGAGCTCTGCCACAACCAACGCTCACACACTCGCCCTGAACCTCTCCGTTTGACTCCTAGAACCGTCCTGAGCGAGACGGACAGGGAACCATAGACAACTAAATAGAGAGAAAGAAAGTGAAAAAGCATTGTTTCTTCATCATATTAACTTATCCATCATGGAACCTCCGTAGTCCAACTAGGGAGCGTTGAGGTCAATGTTGACCAATGTATGTTTATTCCCATTTCTACGACCGTGGTAGGACCTCCAGTGAACACTCACACACTATTTGAAAACGCCAATCAGCCTAATCTGCATGTTTTAGAACTGTGCGAGGAAACCCACCAAGCACGAGGAGAACACCCAAACTCAACGCGGGAATCGAACCCATGACCTTGCGGTGCGAGGCGACAGTGCTAACCGCTAAGTGTCACCGTGTACCATACAGTGTATCTTACTCTTCGTGACGACGCCCTCTAGTCTGATGATGTTCGGGTTGTCGAACTGTCCCATGATGCTGGCCTCTCGCAGGAAGTCCCGCCTCTGCCTCTCGGTGTATCCGCCCTTCAAGGTCTTTATGGCCACGGGTATCTCCTTTTTCCCTGGAGTGCGGAGCCGACCGCTACACACTTCCCCAAACTCGCCTGGTAAACACACACACACACACACACACACACACACACACACACACACACACACACACACACACACACACACACACACAAAGCACACACAAAGCACACATCAGCACAGTTCACAAGTGTGGTGTATTTCTACTGCATGTCACCACTACAGTCACTAGATGGCAGTAGTACAATTATAGAAATAGGGCTTATATCGTATTACTCTATAAAAGTTTGTATCCCAATAATAAGGCGGACAATTTCTCCTTTATATCTAAATTATAAATATGGAAATCTAGAAAAAATATATAGAAATATAGAAAAAAATTAATATGAAGTTAATATTTCATATTATATACACATTATACTTTTTACAGGTGTATATAGTAAAACATAGTAAAAAAGTTATATTACAAAAATCCACAAATCCCTTCATTTAAGTCAGACTTAATGTGAACTTATTCGATTCAGATGTAAAAATTATAACCATATCAAAAAAAAAAAAAAGCAGTTATAGTTTTTCACAACCTACAGTAACTTATGAACTTTTTAAAGATTTTTCAAGTGTTAAGCAGTTCAAGACTAAAATAAACACGGTTAATGCAGACTCGTACCAGCTCCGATGACTCTCTCTATACGAATGCGAGACGGGTCGATCTCCTTAGCAAAGTCGTGAACAGCCTGAGTCGGATCCTCGTACGTGTCCGGATCGACATACGTCTTTATTCCTGGGAACGGCACTGTCGAGGAGACGAGAGAGAGAGAGAGAGAGAGAGAGAGAGAGAGAGAGAGAGAGAGAGAGAGAGAATGAGCACTACATTCGACAGGATTCGGATCACGACCCAATAAAGATCTGTAAAAAAAAAAAACCCTCCTCATGTGATCCCTTTTATTTCTCGCCGCACTAAACGACGAATTGCACAACAAGCCAGGATTTTAAATGTTTAAAGCAGAACGATTGTAGTTTTTTAGCGACTCTAATAATCCCGGTTTGGTTCTTCACGTCCATTGTGTTTATTTTTCATCAGGATATAAAGTCCTCTGTGTTGTAGCCTGCTGACTGTAATCACCATGTCACGCTTGGAGTAATTGCTTTTTCTGTGTATTACTACGTTTTTCTAATTGTAATTGCTTCAACTCATTACTGCCCCAGATTTATAATTACTTAAAAGCTTGAGTGTTCAAATGCATTCAAGTGTTAATGAGGCTATAATTTTATACTGCCACAGACATAAATAAGCAGAACGCTCTTATTAAGACCACGGGAAAAAAAAAACACACACACACATGGATATTAAAATCCTACTACATCGACACGCTATATGTTTATAGTACGTATTGTATAAACACTAGAAAATCATGTAAGAAAAAACAAATATTAGTTCCAACAAAGTATTTCAGGTTTAATGCAGGATTCTGGAAATTCTGGTGCAATTCTGTACAAACTTTTTCAAACAGATGTCTGGAATACTTCTAACGTCCCAATACACGTATTTATACACTTTTGTTGGTTGTCTCTCGGCTGCTCCAGTCGAGGTGTCGCCACAGCGGACCGTACAACCCGGACACAACTCCGGCACAGGTTTTTACGCCCAATGCCCTTCCTGATGCAACCCGCCCATTTTATCCAGGCTTAGGACTGGCACTGCATCCAGTGGCTGGGGTTTGGGCATGCGGTGGGAATCGAAACCCGGCCTTCCGCATGGCGGGTGAGAAACCTAAAGTATGCCCATGCTGTTAGTTATACACCGCCGTTATACATGCTTATATAAGCAACGTGGTTGGAAAAAATAATGATGGAAGATCACGTAAACCCTTGGTGAAGGTGCATTGTTAAAAAAAATTATTTAAATGTCAGTAGAAACCATGGCTACCGTATGTTTAATAGGAAATGTAAGAGCATTTCTAAACAGAGGCTAAACAGATGAGACGAATCAGGAAAAAAAAAGTCATCGGTTTGCTAGGAAGCACAAAGATTGGACTTTGGAGCCATGGAAGAAGGTCACGTGGCGCATGAAGCGATGCGCCCGTCATGCATAGCGCCCGCTGTACAAGCATCTGGAGGGAGTGTTATGATATGAAACGAAGTCAGCTGACGACCTGAATGTAAGGAATGACCGAGTTACTGTATTCCCACCTCATCAATGTTTTTCCTTCCCTCATGTCAAAAAAACTCCACGTAGTTGGAAATGTGACCGTTTCATCGACTGTGCTCTGGGTGTTTATGTGCGGTAATGATGAGTAATGCATGTCCTGTTTGTAAAAGTGAAAGAACGATATAAATAATAATTGCACTGTGAAGTGGAAGACGGAGACATTTTTATAGTACTTGTGAAGTGCACATTAAAAGCCTCAGACTGAGTTCCTGATGTCTTTCACGCTCGTATAATAAAATCCCATAACAATATAAATTGCTCGAAAAATAAGTTCATCTGATCTTGCTGAGCTTCGCTGGCAGGAACATTCACCCCATTAAAACGGGTAATAAGCCTCTCGCCTCAGTGAGAGGACAGTAAAGCACATTCTGGTCCGGCTGTTTGCGCTACAGTGCGACTGGGCCGATCGGCTCGGCTCTGTGGATGATGTGGAAGCCGCCGGCGCAAACCTTCAACCGTACCTGGGTTGGATGTTTACCGCGAAAAGAAAAGTGTAACATTCACGAAGTGTGTCATGAAACACTGGTTTGGGATCATGAACTCAGCCTTTTTTCTTTCAAAAAAAAAAAAAAAAAAACTTATTTATTGTAATTACAGATATTTAGTATTACAATGTGTTTTTTTTTTTTTTTTTTGTTACGTTTTTTGCTTTGGCTTGAAAAACAGGATGGCTTGATTCAATTTTTTCATCCAGTGACTACAGGGTTCAAAAAAATGATGCATAGAAAATGAACCGCAGTTACTGTACATCTTACATCAGTTGCTACAGAATGATTGGACGTGTGGACGAGGGAGAGAAATAATACAGTACAGTATGTTGCCAGATGCAGCCGTTTGGCGGAAAAGCCAAATCTAAATTTGAATAAACAGGAAATAAATGTATCCTTATGCTTACTTTCCTTTAATCTTTAATTACGTAACTGTAAATGGAAGTGTACTGTGTATGGATGACATTTATGGACGACTCGCACGAATTTATAGAAACTGTAACAAGTTTTTGTAACATGCTAAAGCAGTTTCTGCCAGGAACATGGGGCTAAAATGGGGTGTATTATGAGGGAGGAGGGAAGGGGGGAAAGGGGGGGTGCGGTTTGGTTAACCAGTTATTAATTCCAATAGTAAGTGAAAAGGTTCACTTACTATTTCCACTACTATTTGAAATGTTGAAATTCAAACATCATACACGGTATGATATGAAGTGAAATGCTTATACGACCACTGATGACCTAAAATTTCTAAAAGAAAGTTCCAATATGAGAAATAAGAGAAATAAGAGAAGTAAGTTAGAAATATAGAAAAAAATATGGAAACAAACTTTGGCTGTAAAGGACTTTTAAATTTACATTATGTACAAGTAATAAAATAAATATAATAAAATAAAATAGTTGAATAAAAATTGAAATATAAAAAATATAATAAAAATAATAAAATGAAAAAAATATGATCATGTTCACTAAAGACATGAACGGTCTGATTTTATTTTATGTGTTATTATTTTAGGCACATTATACAATATTTGTCAATACTACTAACTTAGATGAAGATCAGGTCACATTTTATGACAAATTAATCCAGTAAACCATGAAATTCCAAAAGGTTCCACTGTATAATTCACAGTCCTACAGTAGAAAAAAAAAAAGTCCTCGTACTGTACAATCAGACCTTTATTGACCGTCTTTTTCCATTTCAAGAAAATAGTTTTGACCAGAAAGGAAATGCAATTCAATTCGAAGCTCTATAACATTTAAAACTTTTCATTTATTCTCTCAATTTGTTTTATGTTGTTGGGCCGTATCAGTGAAATCCATCCTTACAGCCGTGATGGGACTTGTAATCATTTGCATCCTGAATTTCTGCCATCTGCGCTCAAGCACATAAACCGTATTAGCGCGCGCGCGAGCGAGAGTGTGTGCATGTGTGTGTGTGTACCGTGTCCGTTCTGACACTGTGTCCTTCTCTTGTCCTGCGGTTTCATCTTGGACTTGATATACCACTGGCACCTGCGCGAAGACAAAACAAACAATACTAATATGAAGACAAAACAAAACAAAAACAGGCCTAACATAACGTCTCCGGGTTATGGTTATCTTGAAGCCAGGATCATTTTAACGCCTGGTTCTGAAGGGCTTCTGAGAACAACTTCGGGGAGTCCGGGCCGTCCGTAATTTTTTTTATGGATCTTAAGTATCGGCAAGCTGTCCGCCTGAACGACGGGGCGAGGTGGTAAATAGCGACTGATGATGAATGAACCGCTGTTTAAAGACGGCTGCACTTCATACGGTTGTAGCGGCACTTCCGGGGGTTCTGTTGTAGAAAGAATCGACGAGGATGTAGCGTGAGGCACCTTTCGCGTTTTTCCTTTTTTTTTTTTTTTGCCTGATTCCCGCCCACCAGTCGTCAGTCATCTCGCCATTATCACACCTCCAAGACAGATGATTGCTTCTGTCTTGCAGCTTTGCTCCGATTGTGCCACAGTGCAATGCAACACATTCGAAAAGAAAGCGCTATCCACCCTCTTCTGCATGCCTGACCTCAGACGCACATAAATAGCTAAAGAGAAAGTTTGTTTCCTTGGACTCCCAGCCATACATGGTCATGATTTCATCATGAGCTACAGACTAATAGCTTCTTCACTGCCTTATACTGTACTACGATCTCTAAAACATTCCACTTTCTTGTATTCCTCAGGAAGTTAAAAAAAACACATCACAGTTCCAGCGCGTGTGTACAGCGCTACGATTCTTATCAGAGCTGCGTATAAGTGTGGAACGACCATGACCCAGCCAGCCAGGACAGCTTATAATATTACAGCGCACTCCTTTTCAGCAGCGATGTATAAGTAACTGATAGTCGGCGTGTCGGACACGGATCTAAAACGCCGCAATCATTTATTGCTCGTGCGAGCGAGCCCGGCTGATTTATTTGTTAGCTGTTGACTGGGGTCTGTTATCTGCCTCCGACTGCCTCGGCGCCGCCACGCTCTGTCTCAACATCACAAACAGAGAACCATTAGCCTCGGGGGCTCGCGCGAGGACGCGAGGGCGCCGGGGCCGTGTCTCACAAACACGGCGCGCAGGCATCACGATACGGCACGTCTCCTGCCGAGCCCTGGAGCTGCCCGCGTGTTGTCACTCTCGCAGTGGTCTGACAGCAAGCTCGGTCCTGTTCGCGCACATTCCGAATAATTATGCGCCGTCAGCGAGCAGCCAGTCGGAAACAACAACAACAACAAAAAAAAAAAACCCACACACACACACACACACACAAGCTGCTCAGTGAGCCTATTACGAGATGAATAGGATCTTGAGGTAAAGGTGATGAGAGACTGCAGACGGAGATGTGAGTGACGGCACCAAGGCGTCTCGGTGTCACTACCTGCCCGTGATGAGGAGGAAAAGCGTCAGGATGACGAGCAGAGAGAACCCCCCGACTGCCGCCGTGACAATCACCAACACCTGGCCCTGATCAGACGCTTCGCCTGAATCTGCGGACAGGAAAAGAGAAAGCGAGAGAGAGAGCGAGAGAGACACAGAGAGCGTGAACGAGCAGGAAGCGAGAGTGAGAAATAGCACAGCTGACACCTTTTAGAGTAACAAACGAGACGGAGCGGAAATCCTCCCACCGTCGTCCCCTGTGGTGAACTCGAGCTTGGAGCTGTAGCTGCTGTAGCCGGTCGCTGTGCGAGCTCGGATGTGGAACACGTAGACCGTGGACGGCTTGAGGCCCGTTACGATCGTGCTGGGGACTTTAGTGCGCGTCGACGAGTAGCTCAACTGCTCCTGCTCCTGACGAACACACGGACGGGGCAGAATGTTCACGTTTCACAAATACAAACACAGCTTTTATTCTCTGAATCTTAATTATTCTGATTCAACGTTTATCTTATTAAATAATTAAGCTTTTAAACATGAACAAACAGAGAGCTCATTTTAGTAAAAAAAAAAAAAAAAAGGGAATATGAAAGTATTTTAACAATAAATACAAGGTAGTGTAATAGTACAAATAACCGATTAGAAATTTGTATTCCAAAAGCGGATGTACAGTACTGTACAGTACATTATTATATTCTTGTAAATTATGTAAATATGTTGAATTATGTAGCAGAGAGATTTTATGTCAAGAAGGTGAACTGAGAGTAATATTACATTTTCATAATGTTTTAGTAATTTTTCAATTATAATACTGTACATCAAAAAAAAGGGGTACTTAGGGTACCTTCAAGACTACTTTTTAAATCATTACCTGTAAAGGTTTAGTTTTTAATGTTGTTGTTTTTTTATGCCAAATGGAAAAAAGTTGAAGAAACATACTAGATTTTTTTTGTTTTTTTGTTTTTTTTATTATTATCTATCAAAAATATATATATTATTATT
>JAAGKR010004429.1:0-2500 GCA_011419295.1 Clarias macrocephalus | reverse complement strand
GCGGCGTCTGAGCGGCATTAGATCGCATTTCTCTCAGGTAAATATTCACCGAGGGGACCAGCGGCGACCGCCTGCGTCGCTAATCACCTCATCACCTCATCATATAATCACTGCCTCTGTCATACTCATCAATCTCGTACTGTTACGACATCACCGAGTGACCAGACAGAGACAGAGACAGAGAAGAATAGAGGTAGGCAGACAGACAGAGTGAGAGAAAGCGAGAGAGATTGAGGGACTAACACACACACACACACACACACACACACGGCCAAGGAATAGCGAAGTAGCCAATTGTCCAATTACTTTTGGTTGCTTAATAAAAGGGTAGAAATAGACAAAGAGATAAAGTGACAGAGAGACAGACAGAGGAAGAAGTGAAGAGAGATGAGGAATCGAGACAAACAGACTGAGAACGACAGCCAGAGAGATGAATTCGTACGGGAAATAAAGACAGAGGCAAGAAAACCGAGAGTGAGAGACACAGATAGAGGAGAACAGATATAGCCAGACGAAGAAAGAGAGTGAGGAAGCGACTGACAGAGCGACAGAGAGAGATGGAGAAAAGGTACAAGAGTGAGAGACAAACAGAGGAAAGTGGAAAGGACGAGAAGGAGGAGGGGGGGGAGCAGGGAAGGGGCTATGGGGAAATGTGTAAAGGGTAAAAAGGAAAGAATTAAGAATAGGATGATAAATGAGCGAGAGAGAGAGAGAGAGAGAGAGAGAGAGAGAGAGAGAGAGAGATGTCTGTCCTGCTGCTCCCTGCAGCATCAATGGAATTGATTTGGAGAGTGTGATTGAATGGAGCTGTGTGAAAGTAAGACACCATAAAATACAAAGAAAAGTGTTGCTCTTCTCACACACACACACACACACACACACACACACACACACACACACACACACACACACACACACACACAGATGTGTAAGAGAGAGAGAGAAAACAAGCAGGGATCTATATCTTTTTACTGAATACAGAGGTCACCTCTTGTCAAACTCTCCTGTGTTTGCTCTTACTCTTTACACACACACACACACACACACACACATATATATATATATACACATACACACACAACACACATACACAGAGCATACAGACCATTTTCCCATTCTGGCCTCTTAGCTAGCTAACAATCAAGCTAGTTAGCTAGCTAGTTATTTAGCTGAAGGTAAATCACTAGAACTGTTAGCTAGCTGATTCTGTTCACCGCACACACTCCAGTCAGTGTGTCACTCAAGATAAACAAATGCTAGCTAGCTTAGTGAGTTAGCCCCAACGCTACCAACTCTCACACGTTCTCGCGCCATACTTAAACTTTCCGCACGCTTTTATATTCAAAACAAAGACACAAGCTTCAGCCTCTTTCTGATAAGTCAGCTATGAACAGCTTTTATTCTGAAGGCAACTCATTGTTCCCAGATGTACTGTGGGGCGGAGAGCACCGGCACGAGGCTCCGTCACTTTGTTCTCTCCAAGTAAAGAGAAATAATATTCGCATAACCCGGTTGAATTTTACACACATTTACAGCTGCGTGAAGGCGTCACTCAGCTACGATGTGCGGGCCCAAGCACTGGGACCATCGCCACCCGGGTGCACCAGAAACTCAGTGGGTACAGTGGGAATATGCATTAAAAAAAAAAAAAAAAAAATATATATATATATATATATATATATATATATATATATATATATATATTTGATATGACATAATAGGGCTGATGTCATAGTGCTTGGGCCCTAATAATAATTGACCTCCATCATAACCGTGCTAAACAGATCAACAATCTAATAAAATTAAATTTACACACCTCCTGGAGCATTAAAGACCGTGTGAGGGCAGTGGCATAGTATTATCCGAAAAGGCAAATCCATCCATCTAGAAACCTCTGTAGTCCAACTAGGGCCCATGGAGGCCAATTGTGACCATTGTATTTATTCCCATTTTCCCATAACTGTGGTGGGACCGCCAGTCAACTCTAGTCACACACTACTGAGAGTTTGGAAATGCCAAATAGGCTAAAATGCATGTCGTTGGCTTGTGGGAAGAAACTGAAGTACCTGGAGGAAACCCACTAAGCGCGGGAAGAACATGCACACAGATCCTGAGCCAGGAATCGAACCCGGATCAAGTGGCTGGTGGTCTACCCAGGGCCCCAATTATGGGCGGGCCCTTGTAATTCTGGCATGAAATATGACCGATATGGAAGGAAAGAATTGAAGAGCCAGAGAGACCGCTCATGTACAGGTCCAGAGTTCTGTGCTACGACCCTGCTGCAATGCATGGCGCTGCTGGAGAGCATCTAGGTGTTTGGCTGATAAGGTAATATAGTGAAATCACACAAAGAGAACATGAATACATGGCATTCTTCTATCCAACACTGTAAGTAAAATAGTTTGCCAAGTCTAGGTCAGAGAGGGAATGTTTAATACGAGCGCCGTGATCGGTGGACGATTTCTCTCATATAGCGAGTTGCAGCTGCAAATGGAAGACA
>JAAGKR010004428.1:17307-61346 GCA_011419295.1 Clarias macrocephalus | reverse complement strand
CCCCCCCCCCTAACTTAAAACAATTCTAATTCAAGGTAAGGAAAGACAAAGAATAATTAGAGAGAGAGAGAGAGAGAGAGCACCTGTGTCTGTGTGAGAGCAATAGAAAGAAAAACACATGGCAGTTCAAAGGAGTTAAGAAGGAAGTTGTCACATATTCCATTCAATTCAATTCAAATCATTTTAATACGCATTTGAAAGCCGGAGATGACCAAAAGTGTGGTACAGCTAAAGAATTTAAAAGAAGTAAGAAAATATTTAAAAGGACACAACATACAGTACAAAGTGATATGAAACAAAATAAATAAATAAATATGCTAAGAACAAGGCACCTCCTTAATGCATAACTGGATTGGATATATAATAAGAAAATGACAGGACTTAGATTAAGGACAGCGATAAGCCAAAGAGAAGAGATGAGTCTTTCTTCTCAGATGAGTTGGAGCTGAGCTTACACTAAAGGGCAGCGACAAAAAAAAAGTGTGATCATCCTTTGTGTTTTAATCAAGACCATGGGATACTAAGGAACTTGTTAGTAGAACTTAAAGCCCTGTCTAATTATAGGGATTGCTCATGTCACTGATGTTCTGTGGAGCCAAACCCATGTAAGAAATAAAGGCACTGGACTACGGTTCGGGAGGTTCCAGGTTCAAACCCCACAACCACCAAGGTGCCACTGTTGGGCCCTTAAGCAAGGCACTTAACCCTCAACTGCTGCTCCGATGTATAATCAGATAAAACATAAGCCGCTCTGGGTAAGGGAATGGTTAAGTGTAAAAAAAGGCAGTACAATTTTACTCTATATCAAATATATATTTACGGCACTGGGAAATTCTTTTCTTTGCATATCCTACTATAGCTTTTAAGAAGCTGGGGTCACAGGATAGCATCAGTCTTGATACAGCACCATCAGCAAAAAAAGTTTTAACTGATTTGCTCAAGGGCCCAACAGTGGCATCTGGGGAGTGCTGGGGTCTAAAACCCCTGGAGCCTTAACAACTGAGCCACCACCGCCCCAAAAGAAAACCAGCAATATGAACTACTAGATGTGCCTGTGACTTTATTCGCATGGAATTTAATTGCACACTCATAAGAATATTAAAATATTATAAAAAAAAAAAAAAAAACAGGTACTGATGAAAGATGAAGAGACTTTGCAGCTTCAAATTACTCGACACAGTACAACTTCAAAGAAACTATAGTAAACAAAGTCTTAGTCCCCAATAGAAAGGTTACACCATTGTTGTTGTTGTTGTTAGGCTGCTCATGTCGAAGGGGTCGGACCATCCGGTCTGCAACTTGGCACAGTATTTACGCCGGATGCCCTTCTTGACGCAACCCTTCCATTTTATCCGGGCTTAGGACCAGCACCGCATCCAGTGGCAGAAGTTTGGGAATTGGGTGACCATCACGCCCACATATAAGTCCTCCACAGTACTGCTACGCTAAGTTAGAAGCACATCATTGTATTGTACAATATCTTTACACTGTATGCTCTGCTATCAGGATTTCCCTTCACTGGAGTTATGAGACCCAAACCTGCTCCAGCATGACAATTCCCCTGAACCCAAAGTGAGCTCCATGGAGACATGATGCGTTAAGGTTTGATTGAAAAGAACCTGCCTGGTCTGCAATCCACCTTTGGGATTCTGCACCAGGCTTCTTCATTCTTCATCAGTGGTCAAGCTCTTGTGGCTGAATGGAGATATCCTCAGCACTACAGCCTAAAATTTATAAAAGCTTTCTCAAAAGAGTGAAGGGTTTTATTTCAGAAATTCAGTTCATTATGATTTCCCAAGAAGGGACATCTAATACTTAGATGTCATTTAGAGGCATTTTTAAGCTAAGGATTTGTTTTAAGAATATTATTTATTGCAACATCATCTTTTAAGCTTTTTGACATGGTTACGGACACTACAGATTTTTTTTCTTTTGAATGTAAAATTTTTTACAGGTCATATGCTTTCGAGAAGCTTTTAGTATCAATACTCAAAGAAATATGAATCTTTTGCATTTACATTTTTTTGTGTTTGAAGCAACACAACTGTATAACACTGAGAAATGGCCATCTCTGGGGGCACATACAGTATAAAATCATCTCTCCAAAATGACTGAAGTTAACAACTTGATATTTTTAGTGATGCAAGATTGGTCACACATTCTCTTCAGCAATCTGTTGATATAAGCATCACTATTTTATTTAGTTTTTTTTTTTTAATTATTATTATTCACCTGTCCAACAACCAGAGAAACTATATTCTGCATTTTGCAAAGGAAATTGTTTCATTGGAAATGAATGCTTTGACTTAATGAGATGTGATAACATTGGGCTATGGTGGATGTGAGGGAATTGACAGGGCCGGCAGCATGCATGAAAAATCAGTGGGGTGTTATTTAAGACTTTCTCCACGCTTATTGCTTTCTGGCATTTCCATTTTCTCTTTTCATCAAAACCAAACGAAACAAAACAAAGAAAATGTGTTTAACCTAAATAGCACACGCCTGGGCTTGGCAGGGTGCTTTCAGGGATTGTTTTCTAGCTCAGCTCAATATTGCTTCTCTTGTTTCAGCTTTTCAGCATCCTGATGCAAATCAGTAAATATGTTTAATAAATAAAATAAAATAAATGGTTAGTACAAGGACATGGTCTGGCTCTTGGTCAGAACTATTTTTCCATGCCACTGTAATTAGTGCTAAAAAGTGTCTCACCTACTGTAGGTGAAAAAGTAGAATTTTCAGATATGATCATATAACACCATTTTTCAATTTTCAATACTTAATCTTTCTTATCTCCCAAGCCGTACTTCGTTTTTGGTAAATATGCATACACATTTATATATTTTTTCATCAGATAAAAAGGAACACATTTGCTAAACACAATTTCATGTCCTTTTCTGTAGTGTCCATGACTTTTTTGAATTAAAATCTTCCAATGATCTTAACTTGTATTCAGATGAAACTTGGCCAATTTAGATTTCGCACGTAAAGAGCAAAACCTGTAAAAGTGTATTATTCTAAAATGCAGAATAGTTAAGATATTGCTACATGAATTTGACATGGTTACGGACACTACAGATTTTTATTTTGCTTTTTAAGCTTTTACAAAAAAAACATCTCTTTTTGAATCTAAGCAACAGTTTTTTTTTTTTTACAGATCATACGCTTCTAGAAGGTTGCACCAATTTTATTATCAATACTCATTAAGAAATATGAATAATTAGCATTTTAAATAACTGTATTATTGTTTGAAGTGAGACAATATAACACTGAAAATGGCCATTTTTGGGGCACATATTAAGTCATCTTTTCAAAATGGCTAAATGTTAGCAACTTGAAATTTTTAGGGAAGCGAGATTGGTCACTTCCATGTTGCATAAACTTCAGTAGTACCTTCTTTATCTATATTATATTAGGTAAGTAGCTTCTTTGACAATATTATCTGTTTTAAACGTAAAACATAAAAAATATAAAATCAATACTGTGTTTTGGCTGTGTAGAAACTGATCACTTGATAATTACATTATATTATATTATTTATATCTTTCACCGTTTTTGACATTATGCAACACTATGTTTAAGGAATTTGAGGAATTGAGGAATTTGGTGGTGATTCAGATAACCGTCAGTGACGTGCTGGAACATGCTGGAGCTTGGTTTTGCCGTCACAAGGATGTTCCTTTTTCCTCCTACACTCGCTGAGCACATGCTCAATGGCTTAATGACCTTAGACTTAGAAGAGATAGCAAATGCTGTGTTCCTGTGTTAATGTATTGTACTCTAATGTACCGTATTGTACTCTAATCAAGAGACTTAATTGTCTCTATTTAAAGGTTATTAAAATAGGCCTTTATTGCATTAGACTCCAGTTGAGTCTTGTCCAGGGAAATATATACATACAATGTACATATACTTCTTTTGTAATGTGGAGTCTTAATGAAAAATAGCTATTTCTATTATGAAATGCCTAGTTTCTCAGTCCTTTGATTCCCAGTTCTCTATCATGTATGAATCTGTGACAATCTTGAAAATTAATGACTGTTTGGTAATTAAAAATTGTTCTTATGACTTGCATCATAGTTTTTAAACTCCAGCTGGGGAAGTTACAGGTAAAAAAAAAAAAGAAAAGAAAAATTAGCAATCCTCGGTTAATGACTGAAGTTTGTGATTGTTGAACTAATATACAGTGGGTACAAGAAATAATCCCCCCCCCCCCTTTAAAATAATCACGTTTGTTGCTTTGCCTGTCTGAAATGAAAGCAGACACAGGTTTAGTTTTATCCAGCTGTATTTACTCAGTGCAACTTTTAACAGCAACGTAAAATATATAATACCAACCTGTCAGGAAAAAATTTAAAAAAGTAAGAAAAGAAAAACAAAAAAAAAACAGGGTAACGGATTTGGAAAAGGATCATTCCTCTGATATAAATGGATTGTAAAATCAGGTGAATTTAATCACCTTCTCAAAACCGGTTGACTTTCAACTGTGATCAGCTGTGGGCATTTTGATTGTCTCAGCATGAAAACCTGGAGCATTTCAGTCTCTTGCGGTGGAACCGAAGCAAACAATCAGCCATGGGTGGCACAAATGGTCGTCATTAAATTTAACTAAACTTGAGCCGTGCTGCAAAGAAGAGAGGCCAAATGTTGTAAAATCTAGATGTGCAAAGCTTCGTGTGCCACTGAGAAGGAGATTTGCTTCAAAAAATTTCAGTGTTCATTTCATCATTTCCACTCATATATACTGTATGATTATACAGCATTGCACATATACCTTTGATATTAAATCAAACAAAATCCACATCCAAAAAATGTGCATTTTTTAAAAAAAATCTTGAAACAAACGTTTTTATTAGTGTGCTGTGAGTGTGAAAAAAGTGAAATTCAAGAAACATTCAAGATTTGTGTTCAAGCTGTGAGAAACAGCAAAAAAGGAAAAACCAATGTAACTTAACTGTGGGTCACTTACTCCATTCCTCTGATTGTGATTCTTGAGGTTTAGAGGTTATAATACAATCTGCAATGTTTATACGTCTTCATTTGTCAGTACATTGATAACCAGTACATTGATACTGTATGTCAATACATTGATATCCCTTGTCCACACAGACTTTGATATTATTGACCATTTTCTGTAGATTCTGATTAAAACATCAAATATGGGAAAGATAAAAGGGGTGAATACTTATGGAAGACAAGTCCTAATGCAAACCTTTTTGCGTCACTATAGTATCCCCTGCATTGTGAGCTTCACTCCACCATGAACAGTTCAGTTAAAGAAGGTTGCTTAGTGGTTCTCCCGATGCTTGGTGGGTTTCTCCCAGGTACTCCAGGTTTCCTCTAGATTAGGATAGTTGGCGTTCCCAAATTGCCTGTAGTGTGAATGAGCGTCCAGGGTGTACCCTGTCTGGGATAGGCTCCAGGCCCAACGACCCTGTATACAGGATAAAGTGGTATAATTGATCAGTAAGTAAGTAAGTGTTCAATTAATCAAGATGTTGATTTAAGGTCATATCCCCAGCACTAGAAGGGGTTCTATACAGTTCCTTATGAGAGGTGGGTTAAAACCTGTTCCTAAACACTGGTATTTTCAAATATAATTTTTACTATATGAGTGCATTAAAACAAAACATGCAAGATGATTTTCCAGTTATATAGTAATGTATTTTCAATCCTGGATGAAAAGTTCTTAAGCTGTACATGTTGTGTAAGGTTTGTAAAAAATGCAGTGCAGACTGTTACATCAATAGCAACTGCATGAAGTCAAACTATTTAGAGATGTATTATGAGGCAAAGTGCCAGAGATACCTGGGAAAATTAGTCACTGCTTTGGCAGCATGCACTGATTTATTACTCTTGTCTGGGTTTAATTCGATAACTGAGTAACCTACACACCAGCGCTTTTATAACATATTAACAGCATTAACACTATGGCAGCACGGTGGCTTAGTGGTCGTAAAAATGGGAATAAATACAATGGTCACCATCGGCCCCCACGGTCCCTAAGTTGGACTCCTAGATGGATTACCACTATACACAGACTGCTTTTCTGCTCTTCAAATGAAATTTTATTTCTAAGGATGCATTTACTGGATTTCTTACGATACCGTAAAAAAAAAATATATTACAAATTCATACAATACAAATAATCTGACATTTGAACCTGTATATAACTTGAGCACATTGTTTAAATTAAATTAACTCTTAGGCACAGCAGTGTGTGTGTGTGTGTGTGTGTGTGTGTGTGTGTGTGTGTGTGTGTGTGTGTGTGTGTGTGTGTGTGTGTTAGGAGCAGTGTTGGGGGACGTTATTTTTTAAAGTAACTAACTACATTACAGAATTACTGTCTTCAGAAAGTAATCCGTTACATTACTGCGTTACTTTCTGATAAAAGTACCTAGTTTGAGAACTTTCCCATTGCAGAAAATGAAAACTCCTTTGTGCTTCCTCATGCATGTTGTTTTTGTCAAGACCTTTATAATTATTCTACCATCATCACTCAGTGAAGTTTGGCCCATAATCTGTTCACTACTAATACCCCTATCTCACCTACGCGGTTTCGCGCGGTGGCCGTAAGTACGGTTCATCATGATTCCCCGCGAGTTTCGGCGCTGTGATTAGGTTTCCATCTTTCCACGCGTCGGTCCTCGCATAGTCAAACCGCATAGGTGAGATAGGGATATAACAGCAGGAATACACTAACGGATTGGGAATGACTGCTGTCTGGCTCACAGATTACATAAATTGTCTGAATAACGGATTACATTTTTAAAAAAGGAACTGAGTACTTGAATGGCGGACCTAACGCGTTAGATTACACGTTACATCAAAAAAGTAATCCGAGTAGTCTAACGCTTTACTTTGCAACGCTTTACACCCAACACTGGTTAGTAGGCCCTCCATTAGTGTCTAGCTCTCATCAAACTAGTTTTGTGCCTCCCTCCTTGTGTATCAGATTGAAAAAACACTTCCTTTTTTTCAGCCCATATTTTGCTTCACACATTCAAAGGCTAAATTTGTGACATTTAAAAAACATTTGAGGAGATCAGAATAAAAATAAATAAAAGAACACTGTTACTGTAGCTAAAGAATCCAATATATATATATAGTTATATATTATTTATTTAAAAATTTTCCCATTGATTAAACCTTAGGTCAAGTTCTAGCCTTTAAACACCTTACAACAATCACATGATGAGACAGGATGAGTGGGCGGGGCTTCGGCAGCTCCCACAATTGCTCCAGGCTGAAAACAGATGAGCTTCTGCTTTTGTTTATCTTTAAAAAAAAATTTTTTTTTTAACAAGCAGAAATGATTTTGATGATTTATTTTCTTTTTGCGGGTAAGTAAGATTTCTAGTATCTTTTTAAAGTATGATTAATATCCTTAACAACAAAAAGGAGCTGTAGATTCATTAGATCAACAGCCATAGCTTAGGGCCTCACTAGCAAGGGGGGCCTCAGTAAGCCATATGGATGTATAATTATGTTTTTCATTTTTAAATGTAAAAAAAAAAATAATAATAATAATAATCACATAAAAAATTATTTTACTTTATTTATGTAATCATATTTTGCCTATAAAAATATAGAGCTCAAATTTTATTTTATTAAAAATATGAAAAAAATCAAGTAGGTTATGTTGTTTTTCCACTTTTAATGTGACATCAAAAAGATTAACCCAGCACCATAAGAAAAATAAATAAATAAATAAATAAATAAATAAATAAATAACTGGTTGATTAGACTGTGGTCTAAATAACACCAATAATGGCAATTGTCCAGTGTTTTGTAATATGTCTTTTGTGGTTTGTGGATTATTTTAAGCTCATTCCTGTTATGCTCATTAACTGGCATGTGAGTTCCCTTCTCGGATTCATTATTGTGTTTGATTGTTATATAGTTCGTCTGTGCCTGTACCATAGTAAAAATACATGCTGAGTAAAGATGTTTTTTCCCCCAAAATGCATTATACAAATAAATGATTCCAGAGGAGTGTTGAGCTATTTTTAATTACTTTGTCTTTGAGGATTCAACAAACAACATTGAATCATTACCATAATAAACACCAGAGCATCATATTACTACTGTGATAAAGACATAATTCTTTCTTTATTTTGGGTCTCAAATGGTAATAGGCCGGGGCCACAAGATTTCCTAACCCAGCAATGGTTGCTTCCAGGGCAGGCCCTGATTAATTGTCATTTTCCCCCATTTTTTTCAACTTCACTTACTAACGTCCTATAAGTTAAATCAAACAACTTCTTTAACCTTAAAGCACTTATTTCAGGTGTTTCATTCAGGCCCCTTATTCCCATTGAAGGACAATTTTATTGCTTCAGCATACCAAGACATCTTGGACAAAGCTATGCTTCCAACTTTGTGGCAACAGATTGTGGAAGACCCTTTTACGTATATACCAACATGACTGTGTCCCAACACACAAAGCGAGGATTATAAAGACATGGTTTGATGAGTTTGGTGTGGAAGAACTTGACTGGCCCTAACACAAAACCCTGATCTCAACCCCATCGAACACCTTCTCACCTTCTCGTTTCATAAATTTGGATACAATGTCATTGCAGGTTTGGAAAAATACTTTTGTCCACTTAGTGGATTGTCTTTTTCTTCAAATATTTTGTGTGTAATTATTATAATACTAATAATGACTGCAATATATTTAAAACCTGAAAAACATTATTCAAAGAGAGTTGTGTGATTATTTGGTTTCTTGACATAAAGAAATCTAGAATGCTGTCCCAGCATGGGGTTAGGGGTCTCATGTAAACAGTTCTACCAAAATGTCAAAAGGGCATGAGTCAACGCTTAGTGTCCAACAGTTTCATTAGTTTATCACGTTTTTCCTTTAGTTGTGCTATTGTTGTCCATTTAGTCCTTTGTGAAGCATAAAGGATAACATTTTCGAGGTTTGTGTAAAAGGTAATTGGTTTAATCTTGGCTACAGGAGGTGGTCGAGTTTGGTTGGTGCTTAAATATATTTATATCCTATCAAACTAAACACTAGGATAACAACACTGTCAATGGCAAACTATTAAAAATTCTATAGGACGCAGACCAGGCCTGGGGTTCTGAACCTCTTCTTTTTGTTTATTAAACAAATCATTATAAAGATAACTAACTAGAGAGTTATACAGATCTATAAAAAGAAATTTTGTCAACTGGTTATGTTCAATTTAGACAAACCCCAATTAAATGAAGAGATTACATCACTGACTGCATGAGTCACGCAATACAAATTGGACACCTTTGGATAAAATAAATAAATAAATAAAAATAAAAGAATAATAATAATAATAATATACTATATATATAATATAGTAATTAAGAGAAACCAAAATCCCTGTAAAGACAAAGTACAAAGAAATGTCTGTGTGGACACTGAAAAGACAGTCCCATTGTTTTTCCTACAGTATGTGAACAAATGTTCCAGGTTTACTATAAATCAATTAAACAATGCAATCTTTTTGATCTGTAAACAAGTTAGTTATATAAATAAGTAAATAAATAAGTAAATAAATCAATCAATAAATAGTTCGACTTTTGATACTGAAACATGTTAAAAACTTCTTTCCACGTTCATCTGAAACCGTGCCAGCGCAAACCACAGGTGTGTTTCAGGCTTCAGTAAAGGAAGTGGTGGTTTCAGAGACATTATGATGTGCCACTATTTTGCTGTTTTGGAACCAACAAAGGAAAACTGGAATCTGTCAGTGATTATTAATACATCATGGATACTGAAAACAAGGTCAGTTAAGCCCGCACGAGCCTCGTCTATGAAGCAGCATGTGAGGTAGAGACCTAGAGGCTGGGTTTAATGTACTGTAACTGCGTGAGATTGGGTCTGTGTTAAACAGGTGAATAGACTTTAAGGGTGTTCTTTGTTATAAAAACATTTTTAGTGTAGTGCATTTTTTATGATCTTTTTTTTAAATATATATATTTAAGGCAAATTACTATCTGCATGGTCACAGTGCCACTAGTGTGCACAGTGTTAATCATACATTAATAAACTCTTTTGAAACATACTGTACAGGTAGGAGGGAAAGATTTGTTGCTTAGGATTTTTCCCATTGCTAAAATTAAAAATTTTATGTGCACGGTCCTTAATTATAAGTATAATATTATGAGATTTTTCAAATATGGTATTCGGCTTTACACCAGTTCAAGATTAGAGTAATGGTGACTACCATGGTAAAGTAGAACTTGTCTAAAATCGTTGCTAAAGTTAAGTGTTATTAAAGAAGTGTTACTGTAGTAGTTATCATTTAAAACTAATTAATAATACTGCACATCAGAATTAAAATCCTAACCTGTAATGCCATCCACAAAGAGTCTCAGGAATAAATAAAGTTATATAATAGAGACACTAATTTCGGGCACCAATATAGATCTGATGGATGTGTACAAATAATTTTATTCAGTTATTGACATGGGCTTAGGATAAGCCCTAGAAAATGATACAGAATTTCAAATAAATTTGTCTAATCTTGGAAAATAAACCCTGCTAAGCTGTTGCCGATTTGATGGTTAATTTTTTTTTTTTTGTGCAACTATTCCTCACACATTCATTACTACATAAAGACCTTTACAGTACAAGAACAGCGGCAATTAGTAAGTCCAACAGAAAAAGAGACAGCAAGAAGAATATCCTTAACCCCGTAACGCATTGACTTCCTTTAGGAGACACAATGGAGGCGTCTCTTGGCGAGCAAAGTCTGGGAAAATCTGCAAAGGATTCAAAATCCGACACTATAGCAAACTTTGATCCACTGCTTCAATGTGTATGCCCCACAGACCAGCTGCACTGAGAGCAACAGGGATGGCTTCTGGGCTCTGCTTGAAGAAAAATCTCCAGAAGTACCACCTGAGGACTATATCAACATTGCAGGAGACATGAACGGTCATATCGGTGAGACAAGCGATGGCTATAGCAGCAACGAAAGGCATGGTTTCTGCACCCAAAATGAGTGCGGCATGCGAATCCTATTTTTCTAACACCCATAACCTTGTCATCACCAACATGTGGCTCTGCAAGTGTCTGTCCCACCTTGTGAACTTTGTCAACGTGACATCCAAAATCAACTTTGTCTCAATCAGACAAACTCAAGGCATACTTTCGATCAATATTGATGCCAGGGCCGTCCCAGACAAGACAATTGTCACTTACTGTAGCACCAACCGGTCATTCACAAAATCCATGTTGAGCGTTCAAAAGCAAAGAAAGAAGAGCACAAGGGTCCAGCAAGAAACAAGAAAGGGAAAGAAGGGAAAATTGGCCTTTTTCTTTTCATTTTGCGAATTTGACTGCCTCCAGTCTTGACAGCCAAAGAAAAATGGATGAAGGTGAAGCAGATGATCAGTGAAGCCACTTGTGCAGAACTTGTGACAAAGCTTAGTCAAGGACAGATAAAGGCAAATCGAAAATCCATGAAAAGAAATAGCTCTACCATGCCTTAATTGCCAATAAGCAAAAACCGATAGAAGTACTGTGATGCTCAAAGCAGTGCAAAGAAAGCCGTGGCCATCGCAAAAGCTGCTCGGTATGAGGAACTCTAGAGGGTTTCAGTAGGTTCACCAGATGACCTGGTGGCAGAGCTGTGGAGGTCACAGTACCGGAATCCTGCTGACTGGTTAAGGCAGTTCTTCAACCAAGTTGTTTCAGAAAAGAAGACGCTCTGGACAGGCAGCGCAGAACGACAATCTGGAAGCAAAATGGCAGCCTTGGCAAAGCCTTTTAAATGTATTTTTTTCAAGTTGTAGGCCTTGCCAGAAGATCGATACACTTTTAGTTAGGTTAATGCTGGTATGATTGAGTGGATGCTATTGATGATGATAATAAATGATGGGAATAATTTTTTTCCTCCCTCACAGTGATTCACCTGACTTCATCCTTAAATGTTGACATCCCACAACCAACTTATGAGTTTGCCTGGGGTGACACCGGCGTTATACCATGCAACTTTAAACCTCAGAACACAAGCAACCCATCAGTCATCATCTCCTGGACTGTACATCCATATAACCCTGAAGATAGTAATGTAATACAGTAAATGCACTTTGGCAAATTTGCTTCTTATGCTGCATCAGCACTTTTCACTTTCCCACCTCTGCCTCTCCTTTTAAATACTTTATTGATTGTATGTGATTTATGAAATGACCTACAAAGACTACTGCCTTGTAGTATATTACTAAGAGCAGCTGTAAGTCTAGTCTACACCTGTGTGTTTCCATTTCTTTAAGTCACCAAAAGGTTCCTGAACAAGTTTTAAATAATTTAAAACCTAAAGATATGTAGATGATTTCATGTACTGTTACATGTTCTGCTATAAACTGTCCTCACAAATTAGTTTAGGATTTAGTTTATGCTAAATTCTTTGGTCTCCTAGATTGACATCATCACATATTACTACACGGCAAACGGACCTGCTCAAGAGGACGTCAGTTATGAATATGTTGGCCGAGCTTCAGTTCAGGCAGGCATTTCTCAAGGGGTGGCGACCTTAAAACTCCAGTCTCTAACATCTCACGACAGTAGAGTGTATCAGTGCGATGTTAAAATTCGTGGAGACACACAAGGAAAGAGCTCAGACACCACTACACTAATGGTTTCGGGTAAGTACAGCAGCTGGTAATGGAGTAATGGGAACCAGTTAATATGATACACACAGTTAATTAATAACTTACATAAGTGAAAGGCATTTCAACTTGCTTCTATGTTAATCCATTCATGCATCCAGGAACCTCTGTAGTCCAACTAGGGACCAAGGAGGCCAACAGTAATTACCACTTTATTTATTCTTATTTTACAACCGTGGTCGGACCTCCGGTCAACATTCACATGCGCATTCACACACTATGGGCAATTTGGGAACGCCAATTAGGCTAATCTGCTAGTCTTTGGACTGTGGGAAGAAACCGGAGTACCCGGAAGAAACCCACCAAGCATGGGGAGAACATGCAAACTCCATGCACACAGACCCCTGTCCCTCGAAGGTGGGAATCGAATCAGGACCCTGGAGGTGCAAGGCAACAGTGCTAACCACTACGCCACCATGCTGCCTTCTATGTTGTTGTTGTTGGTCTTCTGGCTGCTCCCGGCAAGGAGTCGCCACAGTGGACAATCCGGTCTGCCCAGTTTTTAAGCTGGAGCACCTCCCTGACGCAACCCTCCCACTTTATCCGGGCTTGGGACTGGCATTGCATCCAAGTGGACAATATTTAATAATGCACATAATACTAATAAGCCAGCATTATTCCATTTTCATGGCAGCATTTATTTTGTCATAATTAAATAATTAGTTTTGTCTTCATTTGTGTTGACTCACTTTCATTTTTTCCCATATTCTTTAATTAATGAAAGACACAGAAATTGTCTGATTCATACAAAGTTTTCTTGATAGCATGATGTGTAACTACAAAGTCAATCTGAATAAGATCTGCTAAATGCTGTAAATAAATATAATAAGCAGAGATTTACATTAGTTAGTTTTGCGTGTAAATGTAAATGCGTAGGGTGCAAATGTATTTCCCCCTGAATTTCTAAAAGCATGCTTATAACACAGCTGTTTCCCTGCTATTTCAACATCGTACTGACTGACCAATAATAGAAATGTGAATGCATGCAATAAAAACATTCATGAAAGCTGATAATCATGGGTGTATTCAAGGGCGATATTGCAATTTTCTAGTCATGCTACTAGAATGATGGTGTTAGGTGTAGTGCAGAGTGAGTTTAAGCTACAGTACAATCATGGGATGTTGGAGGCTTTAAAGTGTAGGGAGCGGCTTCTAAATGTTATTGAGAAATAACGATGCAATAATTACTCAAGTCTTATTTATAGCTTGAAATAGTTAAGATCTGAGGTGGTACGGTGGAATAATAGTTAGTACCGTGGCCTTGTACCTCCAGGGTCTTGGGTATGTGTGTGTGGAGTTTTTATGTTCTACCTGTGCTCGATGGTTTATAGAGTATAGAATGTAACCTGTAGTTTGTTAGTGACTATGTGCGTGTGTTGGTGTGCTCGTGTGCCCTGTGATGGATTGGCAGTCTGTACAGAGGTACACCTCCTAGTGCCCCAAGTGCCCTAGGATAAGCACCAGGTCTGCCGTGACCCTGTACAGGATAGACAGTATAGCGAATTGAGTGAATAAGAGTGAGTTTAGTTGTGTTAGCAGATAATTTTGTGATTTTAATTTATTTTATTATTCTTACATGAAGAAGCAATATTATCTGGCAGTCAAAGAAAAAGTACAAGGAAATATGAAATATTCCTAAGTATTCAGAATATTCTGAAATGCTAAAAGATGCACAGGGTTATGCTGTTATGCTCATGACTGGTCATTTCCATTTCAATTCCATTTCAGTTCTTTTTTATTACTTGTACATACCCTTACAAAAAAAAAAATACGGCAATATATTGTAAAATACTGTATAATGCAATATATTAAATAATACATTTCCATATATAGGAAACATATGTATATATATTTTATACGTTTTTATTCTGTTAATTATTAGTTAGTATCAGTTATTGTAGCAACGAGGAATATTAACATTATAAAATCTTTTACATTTACCAGTATATCAGAAAACTAATATAATTTAATATATTGACAGTTAATATATAGAGAAATATATTTTATTTGCATAAGGGTAGTGTAAATTTTCTATATTTTACAATTCTTATAATTATATTCATATTTATACTATTTTTCTTTTTTATTACTATATTCTTATTTAAATTCTTTATTTGAATACTCTATTTCGGTTTAAATTTTTAGGTCATGGGTTATTGGGGAGGGGGGAAGCGCATATAATACTGCGTATAGGACAAATTTAATTTGAATATGAATTTGAATATGAATTTCAAGATTTTTTATTGTAATTGTATTTTTTATAGCGTTTGGAAAGATTATTGATAAAGGGTGCTTGGCCCAATCAAATAATAAAAAAAAAATAGAAAGGGTGACATACAGTAATAGCATTCTGCTGTCAAGGTAAAAAAAAACAACAACAAAAAAAAAAAAAAACACATGACCTAATGCCAAAAAAATGTGCTTAGAAAAGATTTGCAACTAAATTGCAGATCAATAGTTCTTATAGATCTTCTCTTGTCAAACAGAGGCTCCTTCCAAACCCATCTGCGCCATTCAGGGCAGAGCAGAGTTTAACCAGAACATCAAACTGACCTGTCATTCAGACGAAGGCGTGCCAGTACCGACATACAAATGGCAAAGCTACGATGTCAATAACAATCCCAGACCGAATCCTTCCAAATCCACCGAAGGTTTGTTTTTTGCTTTTTTATACAGGTAGTGTCAGTTATATATCTGTAAACTGACTGTTATTATAACCATTTTCTCTTTTCAGCGAATGGAGTTCTGTCACTTTTTAATATTTCCAAGGACACAGAAGGTTATTATGTCTGCACGGCTGCTAATAAAATTCACAGCGAGACCTGTAGTCTGACTTTGGCCGTTATGCCACGTAAGTGTTATAAGAATTGTGTATATCATGCGAAAATGTTTATATATTTTTTGATATTATTGATAAGTTTTTTTGGTTCACTTTATTTTCCTGTTTTGTGCCGTGCTCTCCTTCAGCCTCCATGAACCGCCGATCCACAAAAAGAATAACTGAAGAATGTGCAGGGAATTGCCAGTGGTGCATGCAAACTTGAAAGGACAGTGGGGCCTTTATTCAGATTTTTTTTTCCAATGTGCTTTCTGGCTTTATACTCACATTAGAAAACAAGCAGAATAAATAAATAAATAAATATAGGCTTGATAGGATACTTTATGGGAAATTTCTGTGTAGCTTAGCTACAAGTGATTTCAGCATATAAATAGGTCATCATTTACCACAACGCTACTATACAGTACACACTCGGTTCATATATTCCTTCATATTTTCTTATCTTGATCTTGGATGAAGTGCAACCCTTATTCTAACCCTTAGAGCAAATGTACTCCTGTACACATGGTCTGGCTGTTGTTAAGAACTAGCCATTATAATTAGCTTGAACAGACAATCTTTTTAAATATAAGATCAAGAATATGAGGCATACGAATGGCAGTGATGATACTGAGCAAGACAACACAGCATAAAAGCTCTTATACAATTCTAATGCTAGCACTTTTAGAGTCATGTCAGTATGAGTGCATTCTGTTATTAAAAGAACAAGAGGCAATATATAGTAAGAAATGTTTCATATCACGTTCATATCATGTTTTTTTTCATCATATAATTAAAAATGAAAAACACCTGTATATTTCACATACATTACACATAAAGTGAACTATTCAAACCATTTTTAATTTCAGTGATTACAAAAATGCAGTATCTCTAAATACTTATAAAGAATACATAAAGAAATGTTCAATGCCTAAAACTTAGGCCTGTGTTTGCACCCAATACCATGGCCAAGACTCCTATAGCACGAAAACCAGGTTGTTTTGATATCAGCCTTAAGCTCATCCGTATTGTTGGCTCAGGTGTTTCTCATCGTCACAATCTTTTCTCTCTTCAGAATAGACACAAACTTTTATTAATTCAGTGTTTTGTCATTATTTAAAAACAAATTCCGGCGCACGGTGGTGTAGTGGTTAGCACTGTCGCCTTGCACCGCCAGGGTCCGGGTTCGATCCCCGGCCAGGCTCGATTCCCGTCGCTGTGTGCATGGAGTTTGCATGTTCTCCCTGTGCTTGGTGGGTTTCCTTCGGGTCCTCCGGTTTCCTCCCACATTCCATAGACATGTAGGTTAGGCTAATTGGTGTTTCCAAATTGCCCGTAGTGTGTGAATGAGTGAGTGTATGTGTGTGTCTGTGCCCTGCGATGGATTGGCACCCTGTCCAGGGTGTACCCTGCCATGTGCCCTACGTCTCCTGGGATAGGCTCCAGGCCCCCCGTCACCCTGAATACAGGATTAGGCGGTATAGATGATGAGTGAGAGTGAGTAAAAACAAATTCTAAGAATAATTTATTTCATGCAATGAAATTGCTTTACAACAATTAATATTTGTCACGGTACGCCAGGTCATGCCCATGTCTCGACCCAAACCTTGATCACTTGCGACTACTCTCCACATTCCATTCCGCGGCTTCTGTTTTGCCGCCTCATTCATCAGCTTGCTCCGTATTTTTATTCACCACCTCGCTCTATATAAGTCTTGCACAAGCAACCACTTATTGCCGAATTATTGCGTGGCCCAAGATGTTATGTTTTTCTCGTCTAGTGTACTTGCCTAGAATACTTTGTTGTGTTTCATGCTGCCGACCCATTTTTGCCCTCCCTCTTTGCCTTACGATTTGGAATTGTCTGCTACATTGACTGATTACCCAACTGTGCGAGGCCGTGAAGGATGAGTTGATTTCTCAAGAGCTTCCTTCAGACCTAAATGGCCTCATGGATCTTACAGCTCACATTGACGCCCGCCTCTGATTCGGACGCCAAGAATGCACCCAATTCCTGGTAAAGAAGAGACCAGCTGCTCCACCACAAAGTATTGATCCCCCTGCCTGCGAGCCCATGCAGGTCTTCAGTGCCTGTTTCCATCTTCAGCGCCTGTTAAAACAAAAGGCCCTCCAAGCCTCCCAGGTTCATTGGAGGGCCTTTTGTTTTAACAGACACTGTTAAACTATCTCAACAAAACCTCTCAGGCCAACGTTCATTGTTACCTCTCATGATCATATGCTCATCGACTCTGGATCTGACCAAGACCTGATCTGCACCACTACAGCAAGGGAATAAAGAATCTCTTTTCTGCCCTTAGACACCTCCCTGTGTGTGCAGGCCCTTGACGGAAGTTCCCTACCACCCATCACTCACCGCATTACCCCAGTCACCATGTTTTCAGCAAGACACGTGCTCTCTCTCTGCCACCCCACAGACCCTACGACTCCTCCATTGACCTCCTCCCAGGTACACCCCTCACAAGGGGACGCTTATACTCCCTTCCCATCCCTGAGAAGTAGGCCATGGATAAATACATCACTGAATCACTGGCGGCAGGGATCATCCAAACTTCCTCCTCGCCTTCTTCTTTTCTGTGGACAAGAAAGACAAGTCTCTTCGTCCCTTAATCGACTACTGTGGACTGAATGCCATCATCAATAACCTCTATCCCCTTCGCCTCATATCAACTGATTTAAACTTTTGCAAGGAGCACGTGTGTTCACTAAACTGGACTTACAGAATGTGTATCATCTGGTGAGAATAAGAAAGGAGGACGAATGGAAGACTGCATTCAACACCCCCACAGGCCACTATGAGTACATAGTGGTTCCCTTCAGGCTGACTAACTGCCCGGCTGTTTTTCAAGCTCTGGTCAATGACATCCTGAGAGACTTCCTAAATATCTCCGTCTTTGTTCGTCTGGATGATATTCTAATCTTTTCTCATTCTTTGTAAGAGCACAAGCTGCATGTCCAAAAGGTCTTGCAAAGTCTCCTTGAAAACAAACTTTACGTCAAAGCAGAGAAATGCGAATTTGACCGAGACTCTGTATCCTTTCTTGGTTTCATCATCTCCCCTTCTAGCCTACAGGTGTCCAAGTTAACTGCTGTCATAGATTGGCTCACTCCCACTTCAAGGCGAGACTTTCAACAGTTCCTGGGGTTTGGCAACTTTTACAGATGATTTATCAATAATTACAGTTCAGTGGCAGCTCCCCTCACAAAAGCCCCCTTCCTCTGGAACAAATAGGCGGAGGATGCATTCTCCAATCTCAAACGCAGATTCACTTCCGCACCCATCCTAACCAGCCCAGATCCTTCTTTTTAGTTTATTGTAGAGGCGGATGCCTCTGAGTCAGTGGTTGGGGCCTGTCTTATCACAAAGATCACCGATGGGTAATAAGTTACACCCATGCTCTTTCTTCTCCCGTCGTCTCACCCCTGCAGAGAGAAATTTTGACATAGGGGATCAAGAGTTGTTAAAGAGAGCGGTAAAACTTGCCCTAGGTAGTGGAGATACTGGTTGGAGGTAACCGTTTCCCCATTCTTAGTCTGGATGGATCATAAGAATCTAGAGTAACTCGGATCAGCCAAGAAACTCAATGCCCGTTAGGCCAGGTGGACTCTCTTCTTTTCACGTTTTAACTTCACGCTTTCGTATCGCCCTGCATTCGGAAACATAAAACCTAATGCACTGTCTCGACAGTTTTCTACACCCAGGAGCCATCTCCAACTGAACCGATTGTGGCATCCACGCTCCTGGATATTGAAACGCAGGTTAAGAGAGCACTCGATCAGGAACCAGCAATGTTCCCCCCGGTCTGATTTTCGTACTGGCCTCTGTCCGACCTCGAGTTTTGGAATGGGGACTCTCAAGTTGCTTGCTATCCTGGTGGGACCTGCACCATGGCCCTTCTCCAGCAATGATTCTGGTGGCTTCAATGAGAGATGACCATGTGATCCATGTGGCAGCCTGTGATGTCTGTGTTAGAAATAAATCAAGCAATAAGCCCCCTGCTGGTCTTTTGAGGCCTCTCCAAGTTCCCCGTCTCCTTGTTCACATATTTCCCTGTACTTCATCACTGGTCTCCCAGAGTCTAACGGCAACATGTGCATTCTAACCGTAGTAGATTGCGTCTCTAAACCTGCCCATTTCATTCCTTTGCTGAAGCTTCCATGAACCAAAGAAACCCCTGAATTAATGATTCTCCACATCTTCTATCTGCACAGTCTCCCCTCCGACATCGTCTCAAACCACGAACCTCAGTTTCGTCAGGCAATCATCCTCAGTCTAACGGGCAGACCGAGAGACATAATCAGGAGCTAGCCCTAAGATGTATGGCATCATGAGATGCGACCACTTGGAGCAGGAACCTCCCCTGGATAGAGTACGCACACAAATCTTTGCAAACTTCATCAACAGGGCTATCAGCCACCCTTGTTCCCATCCCAAGAAGAGGAAGTAATGGTACCTTCACCCCAGTCCTTCATACACCATTGCAAGAGGATTTGGATCCAGGCCAGGAACCTCTTCGACACTATCAGCATTTTGAAGCGACAAACAGACTGACGTCACTCGGCAGCCTCCAAGTACCGAGTGAATAAATGGGTGGCCATAGGAGGAGGGGGGGTACCGCCACAGTATGCCAGATCCCGCCCACTCTTCGAGCCAAACATTGATCACCTGCAACTACTCTCCACATTCCATTCTGCGGCTGTTTTGCAGCCCTAGTCATCAGCTCCGTTATTTTCATTCACTACCTCACTCTATATAAGTCTTGCACTCATTGCCGAATTATTGCAGCACTGATCCATCACACCACCCCGCTCTTTCTGCACGTTGCAGGTCTGATCTCCCCGTAAGCCGTGTTCACTCAGCGCGTTGGCCACACCTCACACTCTGCATCACCCATCTCTTAACCCCAACCTAAAGCCCACCTTAGACAGCTCCCCAAGTATTGCTTCTCTGCGTATGCTTCTCCCTCATTTCTATCCTTCTAATTGTTTCATTAAAATCAGGTAACTATGTCGTATCCGTTGTGTCTGCTTTTGGGTCCTCCAAGCCTGCGTGACACAGTTAATGCCCCGTGACAATATTTAGTATGAAGTCCTTTATTCTTCATAACCTGCTGGATCCAGCCGCTCTTGGAGTCAAAATGTTATCTGCTACTGATTCTGGGGTCACCCGCTTAATCCATGCCAGCTTAATCGCTTCCTGAAGATGTGAAAAAAAATATGTCTTTGTGCATCAGATTTACACCTCACTCTCACTCATTTATGAATCATGAACGGGACTGTGCCTGAAATTTTGTGACTTTTTAGCTAGCTATTTGGTTAATCACTGAGCAATTTGTAACATTAAGTTCTTTGTAGTTAACGACTAACGTTTTGTTATTGTTGAACTAATGTAATGTAACATTATAGTATCTTTTAATGACAAATCAAATAGAAATAGTAATATGGGACTCAATTTCCATCACCATAACTATCTATAAATATTGAGTTTAAGATTTGATTAGATTAATCATACCTTAAATAATGACTTTACTCCTATAGAATCAAGCAAACCAATATACAGTACCAGTCAAAGGTAGAAAAACAAATTTGGATTTATTTTTTTACATTCAAGAACAAGATTGGATATTTCTGAACTATGCAATCCAGTATGGAATTAGGTTATTAAGTGATAACAACAACAGTCAGTTGTTATTTTAATACATGAAAGTCAGCTGTTTTGGAATAGTTCTTGCAAGAACGGTATTGTGTCAAGTGCATTTGCAAAACTCATCAAGCTCCATGATAAAACTGTCTCTCATGAAGACCTTCCCAGGAAAGCAAGACCAAAACTTACTTCTGCTGCAGAGGAACTTTATTTAAAATATATCATTGCTTTACAATGAACAAAGAAAGAAATATCAGGAAAAAAAAACATAGAATTAGAAGTTGTGTCCAAACTTTTGACTAGTGTATGTCTCACTTCTTTAACCTGTATATTGTTTGTTAAAGATGTTGTCAGTGTGCAGTGTGTGTAAAAAAGTGTGGTGTGATTTAACAACAATAATTAGCAATTAGTTGACAATTGGTAGTGACTTCTGGTCTTAGGTACATGGGATGTACATTTTAAGAAGTCCAAAAACTAGTGCATTTGTGCAACTAGTGCATATTACTACAGCGAATAATGGTAAGTAGCCTCTTATGTATAGAATGGTCTATAAATAGTTTTTAGGACATCTCTGTAATATATCTGTGACTGTTACAACATCATGAGTGGGCGGTTCTTCAGCGGCCTCCACTAGTACTGTACTTCAGTCTGAATACAGACACATGTGCATTTCACCTTCAATTTCAATTCAATTCAATTATTTTTATTTGTATAGCACTTTTAACAATTGTCATCGTCGCAAAGCAGCTTTACACAATCAAAATAATTATTTAAGCTTTGTATGATGTAAATGTAAATGTAAACGCACTGTAAAAAATTTGGAGTAGGATTTACTTGAAAAAAGCTTGGAAACAATTTTCACTCAGAAAAGACAAGTAAAATTACAAGAATTAGCAAAGTAAAAACCACACCATAACTTAAGAATTAATTAAAGTTTATAAAAGTTAAGTTTACTTGGGAATTTCCAGTAAATATTATCGACGTTTGTTCATAAATATATTATGATTTATTGCACTTTTTTTTTACACAAGAGTCCTAGTTATTTTTTTTATCTTTACTTTAAATATTATTTAAATATTACTTAATTTGCGATGTAGTATTACTGCTGATGTTTTCAATAAAAAGAAAAAGACAGACACTTTCCTTGAGTATTTTAATTAAAATTAAACATCTTTATCCTATCACAGATTTTTCTCTGTGTTTTTGTATTCAAAACAGAGCACAAAAATTGAATGTGAGCTGCTTAACTGTAATCTTACATACAACACTGTGATGAAGCAAATAATAAATAATAAAGTTTTCTCTCGCAGCACTTCACAACTGCATTACAACGTTCTGCATTACAATGTTAACCAATACAGTACAGAAAGAACTTTGCTCTAATTTACATTAACAAACTTTTAAAGAACATGATCACTTGCCAAACAAATGAACAAATACAAAAACTGAAAATACAAAAATAAAGTGTCAGTGTAAAACAAAATGGCCCACTGGCAGACTTACTTTAGTAGCTTTCTATGCAAAGAGCTAACCTTTGGAGAAAATGTTAAACCATCCAGCCCAAGAAAGATTTTCTGAAAAACTTCAAAGGTTTTTCTCAGCTTTGGGGGATAGCTTAAGTTTAGGGAGTAAATGAAGCCCATGAGCAGAAGGCACGCATTTGTGAGACTCTTACAGCACCTCAGTTCCCTCAATGACGATGATGACGTCAGCTATGTTGGCATCTTCCTCTCCTGCAGTGCTGCCCAGTTTAATGATCTTCATTACGTGATTGGTGAAGCTAACTTTAATCATGTCTCTGCTGACATCCTGTCAAATATACAAATAAGTGCAAAGTGGTTACAATAAGGGATAGTAAGTTAGATGTTCTCTTTGATTTTTAATGTTATAAGTGCTCCACACAGAGATTTGGTCTCACCATCATTAAATCTGTTTTTATATGAAACAAGAAGAAGATCTGCAACTGCAAGACACTTAAAAACTACCTGCAAAGCTACAGTACTGTAAAATGACGCCGCAGTGTAATTGATGTGGACTCATGGGGGGTTAACGGCTTTCACGTTTAAAATTAAAGCCCACCCATCTCGGGGTTCGGGTATCAATCATTCCGGGTCGTAAATATGACATACGAGGCTTTACGTGTTCTAATTAGAAAACGAGTATTTATCGTTCATAGATTATTTATTCACACAGGTGAACACACAAGCAATTGGGTTGTACTGCCATTTGTCACGACGTGCCGCTCCGCTACGCTCGCGTCCGGCAAAGTTTATTTCAAAGTTCACTGTACATTAAAGTTCTCCGACGATTACATGTAAAATACAAGACAATTGTTTTCGACACAGATGCTAGTTGCTAATAACTTTTGCAAAATCGGTTGTTTAGCGAACTCAACTCTATCAACGCGCAGTCTATGGTTAAATCTTTAACCACCAGGACAGCTTAATAGCTCTATACTTTACTACAACCGTAACTAAATTGACCAATAAACAAATATTTCACAACTTACCGTGTATAAACCTTCTTCGAGAAAAGATCCGTTGGTTTTCTCTTCTGCGCGCCACTTCTGACCCAGGAGAGCAGGCGCATAGATTGCCTGGCTTCGTGGAGTAAGCTTTGCCATTTTTGCATTAGTTCATTAAATGACAAAACACAAAGTAAATAATACTTGGTAATTTCCATTTGAGGTTACTTCATTTGAATATTATGTATTCAAGTGCAATACATTACAACAAAACCTCAAATAGCTTATTGAATTAAACGTAACATTTTCAAATAAAAAGACAAAATACAATTTGTTTGTAAAATGTACTTAAATTATACTATCTTTATTTACAATCACAAAAAATCATTTTTTACAGTGCAGGTGTTCATTTGTAAATGACCCACTACATCTCATTTGACCCAGCATTACCCAACCCAACAATGTGTTCAAAGTCCCCGAAATAACCCAGAATTTTGACCCAGCATGAACAACCCAGCAACGTGTTTACAGAAACAACCCAGCATTTTTTAGAGTTTATATAATAATATGTGCATTTTGTGAGTTCTACATTTTTGCATAGTCATTCTGTTAGTAGTAAAATGTACATTTTACAATGATGAGTTTAATTCTACACAACATATCAGAAAACCCAATTGCACAGTTTACAAGCACTGTATACTTAGTGTGTATCTCTGAGATTTAGGGGTAATGAGCCATATTTGAAGCACATTTGAGAAGATTGAGGAAACAGCTAAAATCTAATTCAAGTCTCAAACATGGCTCATTTCTGTATATGTGAGTCACACAGAATACAAATATAAACTATCTGAGATTTAGAGGTAATGAGCCACATTTGAGACACCTTTGAGATGATGCAGAAAATGCCTAAATCTCATTCAAGTCGCAAAGATGGCTCGTTTCTGTCTAGGTGAAAAAAGAAAAGATTTACATCAGATCTCATATTGGATTTTCCTTAATCAGACCACACAGACAAAGTAAAAGTGTTTGTATAATTCTTAAACATGCATAAAGTTTCAATAAAACAATTGTGAGTATAAATATAATGGTTTTGTCTGCATTGCAATATATATCCATACAAGGTCCATTCATATATTGTAATATATTAATAAATACAAGCACTAGTTTCCTATATATAGAAACATATTATTTAATATATTGCATTATATTTAACAATATATACCTTTTTCCGTAAGGGTAGTTAGTTTATAATATTTAAATTAGATAAATGTGTGAACATTCTTGGTACAGATGCACCAGGGTTTAAGTACCCATTTTTCTAAGAGTAAGCCTCGGCTTGGTTGCTCATGACAGAGTAACATACATTCCTGACACAGACTCTGAAACTTTTATTTCAACTAGTATTCACACCGACATACCGATTTATAGATTATATACGACAATGATTCATGTCTCCCATGTTGGGTATGACCATACTTTTGTTCATTAAACTTATCTACACTAAATGGACATATACTGTACTTCAATATGGAGTTGGTCTCCCCTTTGCAACTATAACAGCTTGCACTGTTCTTGGGAGGCTTTTTTGGAGTGTTTCTGTGGGAATTTGTGCACGTTCATTCTGTCCATCATTTATGACAACGATGGCATCGGCTTGGCTGGTTGGGTGGTCGGGTGTCACGATTCCCGCCCCCTCGTTTAGTCGTCATCCAGGTATGCGGGTTAAACTGGATCAGCTCTCAGCATCCCTGCACAGTATGTAGGTTGTCTCCCCCACTGATTGGAACGTACTGTAGAACTAAGCCGTACGGTATGTGTCGATAGTTTGATTCGTTTATTTGTCGGCAATCATGTTTTCTCTCTTTTTTTTTATGTCGTTTTATTTTCGGACAGACTAGTGGTGTCGCTACGCATGATTAGAATTCCGTGACGGTGCCATACGTGTGAATCATTATCGGAGGACGCTGCTGCTCTGTTTGGCTCTGCTTTTAAATTAGCATTCTAAAGTTCTGCTGTGCTTAGTTTTTTGTTTTATCTTTCTGTTGCGTTGCAGGAGAACAGCGAAAACACCCCACTGGCTCTGTTATTCCAGCTGCAGTCGGTGTGGATGCATACTGTTTTCGGTTACCAATAGTTTTTACTTTAATTTGTTTGTTCATTTTAATAATTTTGTTGTAGATGAGCAACCTTCCTTATGGTACGTATGGTATGTGTGGAATGTGTGTGTGTCACAGGTATAATTGAGGGGTGCTTTGCTGTGTAGGCCCTTCTGCCCTGCTGTCAAGCCTCAAGGTTCTGGTACCTTGAGCTCTGGATGTCCCAGGTTGCCCACTTCTGTGTTCTGAGTAATGCATCTGCTACATGCGAATTGCTATTCCTTCTTATTTTCTGACCGCGTCAGAACCGGGGTCCGCTCTTCGCACGTCGCTGTGGATTTGTCCTGGTCTTGGATTGTTTCGTTATTCGATGTGCATCTCGCACTTGCTGTCCTAGCAACATGTCCGTAAGATTAAACTTGCTCGGGAGCAGGTTTATTTCATGTAAACTGGATTTAGGCTGCGCTCCTGGCGGGTTATGATTGGTTGAAATGGCGAGGTCACATCTGATTGGTTAAAAAGCCTGACTGACTGACACGGACTGACTCCGCGGGGAAAAGAAAAGTATCTTGTATATATATAGATGGATGTATTTAAACATACATACAGTACATGTATACATGTGTGTGTGTGGCTGTGGTCATCATTCGTGTGTTAATCTCCGTGTGTGTCTAATCATATGTAACGTTCTAGCCCCCGATTGCGTCTATATAAATGGAGGTAATTTTCTCAAATCTGTTGCAGTCATGTTCCTTGTCCGTTTATGAAAGAGCAACCGGTTACTGAAGGTGTGAGGATTATACGCAGGGTTTTTCAAATTCCTCGTGTACTGCGTGATGGACAGGATCCTTTAGCACAGCATGACAATATACTTCTTCTTACTATACTTGTTCTTCTACTTCCCTTTTACACTGCAAACCTGATTAAGTTGGCAAAACTCAAAATATTTGAGGTCATCAGTTACATCATTTTTTTTAAGTAACAATGTTTCCAATTTTAAGTAAACAGAACTATTAATATTTGAGTTTGTTGCACTTGTTGCAAATAAAGTAAATTCAATCCAGCGCGGGAATCGAACCCGGCTCTTTCGCATGGTAGCCGCAGCACCTACCACTGAGCTACGAGAGCGCTTTCGATTTAAGTTGGAGGAACTTTGAGGTGACACAAGTAACACGGGCAGCACTCATGTATTTAATAATGACTTTTATTTTCAATTATCTTTATTAAAAATTTTAATTCTCCATAACCCTCTAATAAAAGCTTTTGCTCCGCTTGAGAAATAATTGAGCTGCTCTTTTGCCATTTCGTCAACCAATCGCAGGGGTTGTGTTCAGTGTTTCTACTGTCGATGCTTATCGCCTTTTAAACAAACGCACGAACGCGCAATAATCCTAGACAACTCAGTCCAGCTGTACTAATCATCAACAACAGGTGTGTCGAAGAACCGAATTAGCCGCATCGTAATTAGCACAAAGATCTAATCTTAGATGTGTCTTGTAGATGAAGATGTAGAACGGACCCCTGACCTGCATTGCCTATAAATATATATATTTTTAGTTAAGGCCTTACCCAGGGTGGCGTAATCAGACTTTATTTATAAATCTTTCAATTCCTTACCTCAGCGCTCCGCCACAAATAATATTTTTTGTCTATATGGTGTTTGCAGAAAAATAGCAGCAATATTTTCATGATGCAGCTTATATAAGATTAATGGATGTAAGGATGTTTTATGCATGTATTTTAATGCTTCATGAACAAGTCGAGCTCCCATGTGTTTTTTTTTTTTGTTTGTTTGTTTGTTTGTTTGTTTGTTTGTTTGTTTTTTAAGAAATCATTCATGGTCATCATGGGAAAAGTTGGTTGTCTATTTTGAACATTAATCAAATTCTTAAAATTCTATCAACTTTGATTTTGCAGCCAGACAAAATCTGGTTGAGGTATCCCACATGAATAGACGAGGAATAGTTTCCTCGGGTTTCCATCTTGGAAAAAACATTAACATCTGTTTTTGTCATTAATAAAGACATTTATAAAAGTAAACTGCAGTAGTTTAAGGATGCATGGTAGATTTCGGATATGAATCCACATGTAACTGAGATGAAAATGCTGCTTATAATTGTTTCTAAAGTTACTAAAAATGTTTACGAACATTCTTTTTTTTTCCCTCAGTTATCTGAATGTGGAAGTTCAACCAGTTTCAACAGAGAAGTAGGCAAACTGCAATTACATTTCTTCTTTAACTGAAGAGATGAGTTGTGCAATCAGCAACACATACAGTTAAGACATGCATTCTGAATATAAACCAGTCAGAAATTAGGACACTTCTGCTAAAGCAGCAAAACCTGTTTGCACGGAGGACAGGAAAGGTAAAAGGAGTAATATTCATGTTATTTTAGTCAACTACTCAATAACCTGTTAATCCTCTAATGTACAATGTTTATGTTTGGTCTTTTTTATATATATATTTGATAGTCACACTTTAAAACTTGGTGAACTACATTGTATTAAAGCAATTCCTTCTTTTTATGTGTTTAGAATTATCATAATTTGAACCTACTGAAAGAGACATGGGATGTGCATGCAGCTGTAAGTTACTGAATTAAAGTTGACTTTTTTTTTCTTTTTTTTTTACATTTCCAGCCATTTGGCAATAAATTTCTTTCTAAAATGTACACTTTTAGGAAACCTTAAGTGTAAATATAATTTCATATAGATAACTCAAGCCAAATGCTATTGTAAAAATATTTTCTTGTGAACTAATGCTAAACAGCTAATTTAACCATTTAAATGTTACAATGCCAAATTAACATGTTTTGACGACCAAAAATGAAAAAAAAAATTGAATTGAACGATTCTTCTCATGAGTCTTCTAGTCTGAGTCATTCTTTCTTTTGAATCTCTTGCACTACGTTGCGTCTATGGGAGTCATAGAAGACTTAAAGGTAACTAGTCATTTCACTCTGAGACTACTCGTTATTGTAATTCACATTAAAGACTCATTTAAAAAGAACGAATTGTTCATGAACCACCCAACACCAATTTGTGCTTCATGGCGTTTACCAACTTAACGCGGAAGCACGGGTTTAGAATATTGCCGCCTGCAACGTGTTTAGTAGAGGAATGCGTGTTAGCAGTAGAGGAATTAATCGGCAGCTAAATCATTAAATCTGCCACCAGGATGAATAAAGATGTGGTGATGTTTGTGGATGCGATCCATAAAGCTGAAGCAGTTATCGCAAGGTGGATTGTAATTACAGACACTTTGACTTAAGTAAAGTACCCCAACAAAAGTGTCACCCTGTCCAATGTCCCTCTGTTCATAGATAATGAATGCTCAGGTGCTGAGCAGACAACTGTCCAGGTTTAGTAAATGAGTATCAGCAGTTAAAGCTAACATCAACAGGCTGCAAAACCCCTGAACTGAAGCATATTGTGTCTCACAGGAGAAAGATATACATGGTCCTTAACAACAGCGAGGAAGACTTGAATATAGTGTTCAAATTAAACGTGGATGAAGATGACCCATGTTTACTGATGATTTTTGGGAAAAAATTGGTTCAAATGCAACATTTTGGAGTTCTGCCCCGAGGCAAATTAACCCACTTTAGATGCCTCTGTATTCCTTATGAATGATAAGACTTCATTTGTGTCATCAATTTCTCGAATACGTCCAACGTAGTATATTCCATTTTTTCTTGTTCAGTCCGTTCTTTTACAGGTGTATCTATAAAAATGTGTCTTTCTTTTTTCTGTTGTGTGCCAACTTGTGCTTTGGCAGCTCGTTTGCCAAAAGGACGCAGTGATTCAGCACTGAATATTACTTGTGGATGGGGGTGTCTGTGGTTGCTCAGGTAGCTCTTGGGTCGGATCTGGTCTGTCAGCAGTGTACCAAGAGAGGAACTTGTCTGGTGGAAAGATATTTTGGTCAAATGGGTAAAAATACTGTACAGATTGAAATTAGTCATCCACTGGATTGAGGTTTAGGCTGTCGAATGGTCAGATCTTCATGTCGTTTCCTAAATAGTTTGTCCCAATCAATCCGTGCTTTATCTCCAGCTAACCAATTTTTAGGAATATCAGAACACTCATTGCTCACAGCTATCTGGTATGCAAGTTCTCATAGCTCATTTACTGTTATCCCATAAAGAAGTTTAGCTGCCTTGATGCAATAGTCAACCAAATCTTTCTCCAAAGCTTGGCTGAGCACTTGTCTATTTCCAGTGTAGTCAAAATAAATTTTTGCCACCATTATTTGCTTCCATAAATGGAATGGAATGTGCTGAGGAGCGATACGGAAAGCCATTTTCTGCTGCAGCTTGGCGTGTGCTCATCCCACCGGCCTGGGCCTGTTATATGTTGCAGCAATAGCCTCCTGTGAGTATGAAGTTAGGTCACTTTGAAGGATGTAATTGCGAACCATCTGAAAAATTTAAAGTAATGGTGTTTTATCATCTGAGATGTGTATTGTGCAGTATAATTGTGTTAAATGTTAACAATAAAAATACTTGTACTGGGCATATCTATCAAGCATAGAGTTCTACATTTAAGCTGAATACGTGATATGTCATTAAACACTGCATTTCTTTGTACCTGTGTACCAACCTGCCCCAGCCTGCCTTTGCCCCATATTTTCCAAATTCCAGTAAAGCAACACAAGGGATGTGCTTTCACACATGGCACCATTAAACTCATTATATTTCCTTTTCCTATAATTTATATATATATATATATATATATATATATATATATATATTCCTTTTATATAACATAAATTAACTAGATGAGGCTGAGGATTGTAAGCACAAAACTATTTTTTCCTTTGCTGCACTGAAACAAATTTAGAGGTCTTGAAAATCACTCATTTGGCCCACTGCAGCAGAAACTATGCAGACATGCAAAATGGTTGCCCTCCAGCAATCAACAAGTCATATGTACAAAAAGTGATGACATCACACACAATTCCTCCTCATCACATTCTTACCACTAGAGGTCTGCCCCTCTTTCCCCTAATGTTAACCGTATTATTTCTCTTACGTTTACTTATGATGGATTTTTACATCACCTTCCTAAATGTTAGGGGAGCAAGAGACAAAAGTAAAAGCAGAACTCTGTAAATTAATTAAAAATTGAAAGAAGAGATGTGACATTTTTCAAGGAAACACACAGTGACAAAGAAAGTGAGTCAAAACGGATGATGAAATGGGAAGTAGAAGTAGCTTTAAACTCACTAAGCCCAGTCATTGGGACTTCTTTTTACTAGACATTTCTTTTCCAGGATCTTACACCACACAGGAAGTGATAGCTGGTAGATTGATGTAAATTACAGCAAAATATGAAAATTTTAGCATGATATTAATCAACCATATGCTCCTACTAGAGGACTTGAAGGCTTTGCATTTTTAAGTTAATTAAATGAGCCTTTAACCAGTTGTAATCCAACAGATTATTTGGTGTTAGGGGGAGACTTTGACTGCTCACAAAGTGACCGGATAGACAGGGATCTGGCAGAACCTCACATAGTATCCAAACAAGCATTAACATGTCTTATAACAATTCATGAACTGTTAAATGTATGGAAGATACAGCATGGATCTAATAAACAATACACCTGGGTGCACTTTAGAGCATTTTATTGGCCAGGTTAGATATGTTATATAATTTCAAACACAACTTTAACATGTTTAAAGCCAGTGAAATAACATGAGTAATTTGGTGAGATGCAGAATCTTCTTTGCAAATCTTAAGTCCAGAAGTGCATATTGGCATTTTAATTTTGCATTACTTAAAGAAGACCTTAAAATTCTGGACCACTTTTAAAAATGAAAAAGGAGCTTTGCATTCTTACAGGCAATGGTAGGATCATGGAAAGGTTTTAATTTAACAGCTCTGTCAGGAATACACTGGCCGAGACATTAACAGAGCTGGAGATAGAAACTGTGGAACTTAAGGCATTAACTAAATCAAGATTTTTTTTTTAACTTGAGAGATCTATTAGGTACAGCACAAGATGATAATTAACCTCATTTCTGTTTTTAGAGCTTTAGTGAAAGCTTGAACCAAAATAGACTTTTTCTCTTTTTTAAAGCAATGAATGACTTAAATACTTCTATGCTGAAGTGGTGTCATGGAAATGTTATTTGTTTTATTAATGTGGGTGAATTGCTGTTCAACATGCTTCTATAATAATTTATATACTTTTTAAAGTAATTTTATTGTAAAGTAATTTAAAACCAAAAAGATGAACCAAATTTTTTTTTTTTTAATCTCTCTCTTATACACAGCGCATCCCTCCTCGGTAAGTAAATAATTTCTATTAATAATGGCTGATACTGTTAAATTTTTTACTGTACATACACTACCCAGGCAAGAAACAAAGTCTATTTTGTATTTAAATAAGCAAATGCTTAACTGTCTTTAATTTAATTATTACTGCAGTGCAAATACCTCCAGTGTGTTTCAACTGGCAACATTTCTTTAAACTTAACTGATGCAGTGAACCACTTCTTGTTTCTTAAACAATGATATTGCAAAAATCATGGAAAAGTTAATGGAAACACTAATACTGTCAAATTATTGACCTGCATCAATCAGAGATACAGTGCTGAAACATTCTGAATGCATATAACATTTCAATTCATAGATCAGATCAGAAACATTAAAAACATTTTAGCTCATGTTAATGTGAGAGATTCTGGTCAGTTATATTACATTTTCATTATTCTTTTCAGTCTTTTCCACAATGCACCAGTGCACCCCCCCCCCCTTCCCCTTCACTGCATTATTTATCTTAAAAATACCTTAAATACATTGACTGTGTGTGATGACTGATTGTTTAGTTTACATTTTTTGTTCAGCTGCACATCAACTGTTTTAAGGAGAGTTAATTTCACATTTTCATATGGAACAGTTTAGATTTGTAACCATGTATTAAATCTTCATATTGTGTGTGTGTGTGTGTGTTTGTTTTGTCCCCACAGGAGAACGAATTTAGTAAGTACGAATATTAAATTCTCATTTGTGGTGTGGTTGAACAACACTCAAACAACACTCAAACAACACTGGTTGTCAAAACACTGCTATTGGATGACAAATTACATACAGTGCAAAAGAGACTCAGATCAGGTCACTGGCTAGTGAAGACCAAATGGGTAAAGTCATCATATTTACCTTTTCCTTGCCCAAAAGGATAACTGCATGAAGCATTTCAAAAAACACAAAGTATATTTGGCCCAGGCAAATAAAGAATGTTAAAGAATGTGCTTGAACAATTTTGACTGTAGGGCATGGGGAACACCTGGTGATCTCAAAAGCTTTATCCAACACTGAGGTAAACACATAAATATGCAGAGAGGGAAAAGGAACCGTTTACTATATTCAAAAAATTAGATGATGAATAAATGAGACAAAGACTAAACTTTAGCAGAGTGAGGAAAAGATTAGACATGATTTTCTATATGATGTCAAATCTACTTTTCATTTTCCCCTGATAAAGATAGAAATGATTAACATGTGGTGATGCTCAGAATATTTACTCAAGACAGTCACAGATATATTCATACACTTTCACTGTCCTCCATACTTAATTATACGCTTTTTAAATTTTTCTTTATTTGAATTTTTAATAATAAAAAAAATCATTGTACTGACAACACAGAATAAAGATTGTTTAGCAGCTATTGTGACTTTAATCCATCTTTTTTCACTTGTTTCTATCTATTATTTTGCAAAATGCCTGTTCCAGTGGTAAGTAAATGAGTCACATTCATACTAATGATAAAATTATATTTAATCACATAAGTGTTATTTCAGAGATCAAATAGAAACATTTTCAGATTATGTTTATGAGAAGAACTCTGAGTAAGATTCCACTTCCATCAGTCAGCTTCTCTCCCACAATGCATCTTGTGCAACCCCACAATAATGTATGCCAGGAGGATGCATTGCTACGTTATAGGCTATAATTATTAATTATATAATAATAATAATAATAATAATAATAATAATAATAATAATGTTTTTAATATACTTATTTTATACTGTGATATTTCCATTTGTATTATATAAAAGCAATGGGAGTTAGATGGGGAAACACTTCTGTAGTCACCTGATGACCCAAATTTATTGAACTATTTATTTATTTATTTATTTATTTTCCTCCAATGGTATGCCTATGTTCCAGAAACACATTAAGTGGTTCTGGGGTGAAAATAAATGAATAAATAAATCTGCTGTGATCAATGCATTAGGCGGTTGAATGTAATATTGGATTGACTATAGGGAGAGACGTAACATCATTTTGTTATATTTATGATGTATAATATTTATTTTAAAAATGCATAATACAGATTTCCTGTGTATAATGACTGTTGTCTAGTTTTCCTCTTTTACATCACATTAGCTGTATTTTAACCAGAGTAACAGTTACTTTCACCTTTTCACATGAAACAATTCACATTTGTAATCATGCATTAAATCTTCACTCTCTATTATTTACTTTCACAGGACCTGTTAGGTGAGTATAAATCCTTTTCTCTGATAGTGATGTGTTGATGCTGCATGAATAATAGATTTATTGTGCAGATGAAATCGATTGGACTGTGCTTTGTGTTCAGAGTGCAATAGCACATAGATATATGAGCATCATGAGCATAGTGTAGTGAACACAACAGACTGTGATCGCTGGCAGAACATTCATCATGCTGTTGTCTAGTTTGTCATTAGTGTTCTACACACACACAAATCTGACCTACACACTGATACTGAGAGATAAAAAGCTGAAGGTGTGTTTACAAATGACACACACTCATTAGTGAACAATCTGCTCTAATGGAGCTAATAATCAGAGACTGGCTCAATATCAGTTTAAACTGAAACAATCAGATTTTTACATCAGAGAGGAAATTAAATTACACACTAAATGTGGCCTTTAGATTGTTACAGTTACTCGATATCCAGTAGAACAGACTAGATCACTGCCAAATATAGCAGTGAGAAGCACAACAACACACACAGCCAGCTAATATTGGGCAGCTAGTTTGTTCTGTAGACTGTGTGCTGTGTTTGAATGAGCGCAGTCAGAATGAGCACAGATACACTGCGACATCGGAGATCAGACTGCTGCAGAATCAGACAGAGACACAGTGTGAGCTAAGCGGCTAACGCTAGGTAAAAGACAAGCTCTTGTTAAAGTGAGAGGTTGACCTTTGACCTTGTGCTCAGTAACTGTGACAGTCACATTGATGAGCAAATCAACTCTGATATTTTAAACCCAATGAAAATACACCATGTAGAAGAATTGAACATAAACATTAGTGACAGACTGTAGAGTTCTGAGACAAAGAACAAAACTCCAGCAGCATGAGCTCATAGGCTTCATCCAATAGAGAGATAAACACACAGATAAGCTTCAAAAGCAAAGGAGCAGATTACAGTTTGCTAAAAAGTAAATGGACAGATGAGAAAGACTAAGCTGGAGCAGAGTGATGAAAAGAGGAAAGAGTGAAGTTACAATAAAACTCATCATGATTTACATTAAACAAGCACTTCTGTATAACATGGAGACATGGACATTTATGGAAGACTAATTATTTAAATCTGAACTATTTCATTATTTGTTCTTCTCAAAAACTCTTGAGGTTGAACATTTGTACTGAATGCAGAGTGAAGATTGTTTTAACAGCTACTCTCATGTAAATCATGAATTATTTTATCTAACATTACATTTCTCTCTGTTGTTTCACACGACACCTTCAGCATACGTAAGTAAATAACTCTACTTCACACTAATGATGAACACTGATATTTTTTAACCCTATCACACACATTACATTGGAATTGTGCAATCAAATGGAGACAACATTTTCAGATTATGTTTATGTGAAGGACTATGATTTGTAAGTGATATTGCATATTATATTTCAACACAAAAATGAAATCAAAACATTAAAAGCAATTAAGATTGCTTTTAATTAAGTGTTTATGTGAAGGGCTCTGGTCAATAAATGAGACTACTTTCCCACAAGCCACCTGTGCATAATCCCATTGCACTTAACCTCATTCTGTTATCTGTTTAATATACAAATTTTTTTTCTAGTTTTCCTCCTTTATATTATGACACACATCAGCTGTGTTTTAACCAGAGTAACAGTTATTTTCACATGGAACAATTCACATTTGTGATCATGCATTAAATCTTCACTCTGTTATTTACTTTCACAGAAAGTGTGCTCATGTGAGTATAAAGCCTTTTCTGTTTTGAAGCTACATGAACTATTTATTGTGCAGATGAAATAGATTGGACTGTGCTGTCTGTTTATAATGCATCAGCACAGATATATGAGCATCATGTAGTGAACACAACAGACTGATCACTGGCAGAACATTCATTATACTGTTGTCTGGTTTGTTATTAATACTTAATATGTAAAAAGTTGTTTACAAATAAAACAGTAAACAATGTGATCTACTGGAGCTAATGCAGACTGGCTCAATAGCCAGTTTAACTGAAACCAGCAGACATTTTTACATTGCTATACTAACAAATTTTTGCCTGAAGTGAAAATTTTCAATTTCTTGCTTTAATCGTTGCTACATGTAAATATGATTATACCGGTGGAAATTGGTAATGGTAATATTAAGGATAAAAGGTTAAGAAACAATACAATTCATTCTTCAAGTAAGCCTTTTATAGTAATTGCAGAGCTGCACGCAAATGCTTTTGCAATCTAGTTAATTAATGTTTACCCGACAGTGCTTTCAGTGCAACCTAAACTCTTAATTTTAAGAATTAATAAACTTTCAATGTGATAGTAATTGTCATGGGTCTAGCTGGTGGTTGTGGCTGACTAGACCGGCTGATGTAGTTGCCGTGGGCATAAACGGTAGGCATGAACGCAGAGGGGCGTGCAAACAGACAGTCTTTATTTAAAGGACATAAACTCAAACATTGAAACAAACCAACAAACTAAAACTAGGGCTCAGGGAAAAACACAGGAACAAGAACTGAACACAGGGAACCAGGAGCTGACAGGAAACCAACAGAACTAAGGATGAGGAAACATGGATCTGGAGCTAACTAAGGACACATAGGGGAACTAGAGACAAGGCTGGACAGGACGTGGCTGGAATTAGAGATGGGGACTGGACTGGAGACAGACTAGACTGGAGAGACAGACTGGTTAGTGGAGTTAGTAGCTACACGGAATATGGAGACGCAGGGTGCTGACCTAACCGGGTTAGTATCTAATGGAGTTAGTACGGACCTAAAGAGGAAACAGAACACAAGAAGCAGGGCACCCATGAGGCTATTCCAAACTAGCAGCGAACCTACTAGCAACCAGAACCACTAGCAGTCAATCGCCACCTACTGGAGGCTAACCCTACTAGGGGCTGACCCTACTAGCAGTCTAGGCCTACTAGCGGCTAACCCAGCTAGCGGCTAAGCACTCAATGGGGTTACAAACACCTAAACAGAAAAGGAAAGCAACAAACAAAAGAACTAGACAAGAAGGCAGACACCGGGGATACACAGAACAGTACTTACACACGAGGAGACACAGCCTAAACACTAAACACTGAACAGGGCAGCTCCATGAATCCATCTACACAAAGAGAACATAAAGCAAACCAAAAATAGAGCCCTCTTAAAAAACACAGGTTAAAACAATATAACTAAAATATAAACTCAAAGAAACAAACAAAAAGAAATGCCCACATGACAGTAATAAGATATCAACATTCAACAATGCTCGACCCAGTTTCCCAGAACAAAGTGCTATTTATAGACACTTTAATGAGCCACCTCAGTTCAGGTGAGCACTCATCACCTGACTGAGGTGCCTTCTGGGAAACTGAGTCGACCAACAAAAACTACAGAGACAGAAACAGTGACCTCTAGTGGAGGTTCCTAACAGTAATGAATAAGCTAGTTGTTGTCTAGTGATGGATAAGTTGCAGGAACCATGTAGGGTTCTGAGTATAGTAATGCACAGGTCTTTCATAGCAGGTCATATAAGTTATTACACACTAGTCACACGTAGGGATTTGAATATAATGAGAAGGTATTAACATGTAACAGGGTGTAAACGTATTGACAAATATAAAATGTAAAGTGCAGCAGAAGGTAAACATATTGAGTAATATAGAATGTAAATGTGACTCGACACATACTGGGGTATACAGAGAATTTAAACCTGTAGGTCTGTGATATTAAATCAGTTTGGTATGATGCTTCCATTTGTGTGTGTTTGTGAACCTGGCAGTGTTTAGTTCATATATTATGCTGGGATAGGAGCTGTTCTTGAATATGTTGGTTTGTGAAGTGATGTAACTGATTTGTTTGAAAGAGGGAAGTCATTTATAGAAGTCAGGTTCAAGTTGGAACATGTATTTTTGGATGTTTTCTTCTCTTGTAGCCCTTAAAGCTCAGAGCATTTTAGCCATTATTTGTTTTGCATTTAAACATGCTCTACAGCACAATCCTGAGCTCTATATGTGACATATCCCTTTTTTAGCACTAAATAGACAAAACCAACTATTTAAACATGACCGTGCAAAAATGTAAACATGGGCAAAGTTAATCACCCCTTGGAGGGCTTTCTTGTCCACCTCTAAGTTTCTTGTGTACCAAATGGAGATGCAGTAGGTTAACACACTCTTGATGAAGCAGCAATAGGAGGACACAAGTAGCTGCTTTTGGAGGTAGTTTTTCCTTAGGATTCTTAAGAAGTAGAGTCACTGATGTGCATTTTTGACTGCTGCTGAAGTATTCGTGGCCCAGGAAAGATCCTAAGAAATGTTTGTGCCCAGAAAATTGATGGAGGGTACCCTCTCCATGGGGATCCTGTTAATGTGCAGTGGTATAGTTATGGACCTTGAACAACCACTTTTAATTGCTGAACTGTAGTGGAATAGGACATTTGTAATCCATTTATATTTACACATTTGTCAGACGCTCTTGTACAGGAGAAAAGTTCATTCCACCATCTAGGACAGAAAACAGCCTGGACGTATGTTGTACTCAATTTTTGAGAGATGTTTGAACCAGTTGAGCAGTGCTGGAGGATCCATTCCCTCCTGTCCTCCAGTATTGGTGCAGTGTGAGGTGTGATTAGAGATGAGAGGTATGCTGGTGCTAGGCAGTGTTTTAGCTTTGTAGGCAAGCATTATCATTTTGAATTTGATGTGGGCAGGAAGCCAGTGCAGGAAACGGAGGAGTGTGGTAGTGTGGGAGAACTTAGGAAGGTTGAAACCGAGACGTCCAGCTGCACTCTGGATCAGCTGAAGAGGATAAATGGTGTACAGAGGTAGACCTGAGAGAGTAGCAGTAATCTAGTCTTGATTTAACAAGGGACTGAACAAGCACCCAAAAATGGGTGAATTGTTCTGATGTTGTAAAGAAAAAATTGACAAGGACAAGAAAGGTTATCAATGTGTGGGGAAAATTACAGTTCATTGTCCAGAGTTACCCCAAGATTGAGGGCAGTGATGAAGGCATGATCTGATTGTTGTCCAGGGATATCACAAGGTGTTGACGGGGATTAATCACCTGGCCAAACATGCTGAGATCCGAATGGAAGAGACCTGAGTGCCTTAGGGAGGATAGGAGAGAATGGGTTGTGTGTCATCTGCATAACAATAGTATGAAAAGCTCTGTGAATATATGACCTTACTAAGACCAAGTACTGAGCCTTGTGGGACTAACCAGTAGAGAGTCTGTGTGAAACAGATGTGTATTCCCACCATGTCACCTCATATGACTTATAATCCACACAAATATGTTTCATTGAAGTAGCCTGTACTCATGATTATACAATTTCTTCATATACAAAAATTATGATTCACTGTTGGTTCTATTATCATGTATTCTGTTTTCACAAAGAGCACATTTCAAAATCTTTGCAGAGGTCAGAGGTTATTTTTTATTAACCAATCGCAGTCCTGCTGCATCATCCCTAGCAACAGGGTCAACCACACCCCCTACCTAAGATAAAAGTTTTTCTACTTTCCTTACTTAGAGTTGCTCTAAAAGGTTTCCTAAATCACTTTTAGTCTAGGACTCCCAGCTAGGACTTTTTAAGCTAAGATAGGAGCTCTTTGAGAGAATTCTAAGAAGCTTTGTGAATACGGGCCCAGATCCACAGAAAGTATTCTTAAACTCTTAACCTAATGAACAGCTGATTTTAGCATTAGGTTCCATGCTCATTAAAAGCAGGGCCCGTATTCACAAAGCTTCTTAAGCCTAAAAGTTGCTCCAAGTGATGAAATTCTAAGAAAATTCTTAAAATTATGACATTTTCTAAGAATTTTCCATTAAATTTAGGACTAAATCTTATTAAAGATAAAAATGATTCATGAAACATCTTAGCCTTAAACAGCTCCTAAGGTAAAAAATTATTAAGAGTAGAGAGGATACTTTTAAAAGGCTTAAGAGTTTCTATAGCAGAGGACAAAATGGCGGAAAGAAGAAGGTTTACTTGTTGTTTTACAAGTAATTTGATGTGGGCAGGAAGCCACATCAAATTACTTGACAGGTTTTTACCTGTCAAAAGCACTGAAAAGGAGAAGCAGCTCTATATTCATTGTGAAAAAAATTATTGTCTGCCTGCGTCACTTGGCAGGTGAAACAAAACACTTAAAAATAGGGGGAAAAACTGATGAAGAAAAAAGAGGGGGGGAAATGAGCTGAGTTTCAGTTTACCATTTTCTAAAAAGTTGACAGACAGACAAGGTAAAGACTAAACTTACAGGTTTACTAAACTGCTCTTTATTTTTAACTGATACAGATAGAATTGTGATTAAAATATGGTGATGCATATTGATTATTATTTTTATTTATATTTTTGAAGCCTAAAAAAAAAAAAAAAAAACCTTTGTTCAGAAAGTGCAGAGTGAAGATTATTTAGCAGCTATTGTGATGACTAAATTTTTTTTTCTCTTTTAAATTTTTTTTATTGTTTTATGCAGCAGAGGTAAGTAAATAACTTGCATCCACACCTAATTCTATTTTATAAACTTGATACATTTTATTTCAGGAATCAAATATTTATGTAAAGAACTTTTATTAGTAAATGTCATTCCATTTACAACCCAAATTACGGAAAAGTTAGGACGTTTTTAAATTTTAAATGAATTAAATGTAAAAGTCTTTTAAGTCACATGACCCAATATTTTATTAACAATAAAGAATAGAGAACATAAATGTTTAAACTGAGAAATTTAAAATTTTTATCCACTCATTTAAAATTTGATGACTGCTACAGGTTTAAAAAAAAAGTTGCCATGGAGACAAATGCCTAAAAAAGCAAGAAATTTACAGGTCTGTAAACATAATTAGTTATAAAAGGGATGTCGTAGAGAATCTCTCCGAAGTAAAGATGGGCAGAAGCGCTACACTCTGTGAAAGAGTGGGTTAAAATATTATAGACTACTATAAAAACAACATAATGACGAAATGCAAAGGCTTTGCAAATCTCATCACCTACAATGCATAACATCAAAAGATTGAGAGAAACTGGAGAAATTTGTTCGTAAGGGACAAGGCCGAAGATCTTTATTGGGTGCCTGTGATATTCAAGCCCTCAGACGACACTGCATCACTCATCGGCATGATTGTGTCATTGACATTACTAAATGGGCCCAGGAATACTTCCAGAAACCACTGTCGGTAAACACAATCTTCTGTGCATATGGCAACTAAAGCTCTATCATGCAAAAGAGGAAGCCATATGTGAACAGAAGGTTCAGAAACGCCATCGTGTCCTGTGGGCCAAGGCAAATTTTAAATGGACACTCTTGTTGGAAATGCGTGTCCACTGGGTTAAAGAGGTGGGAGACTTTCCCGCATGTTATCAGCGTTCAGTTTAAAAGTATGGGGCTGCATAAATGTGTAAAATATAGGCAGCTTGCGTTTTTTTTTTGGAAGGCACTATGAATGCTGAAAGGTAGATAAAGGTTTTAGGCTGACCTCTAGTTCGGGGAAGGCTTTGGTTATTTCAGCAGGACCATTCAAAACCACATACTGCAGATATTACAACAGCATGGCTTCATAGTAGACAAGTCCAGATGCTGAATTGGCCTGCCTGCAGCCCAGCTCTTTCACCTATACAGAACATTTGGCGCATCATTAAACGAAAAAATACATCAAAGACGACCACAAACTCTTCAGCAGCAGGAAACCTATATTTGGCAAGAATGGGACCAAATTCCAACTCATAACCGCAATGCCCAGTCGTCTTCAAACTGTTTTGAAAAGAAGAGATGTAGATGTCAGATGTAGGAGGAGATGTAGATGTCAAAAACTTTTTTGAGACCCATAGTAGGCATGAAATTTGAAATGAGCTCATTTTGTGCATAAGATTGTAAAATGTCTGTTTAAACATTTATGTTCTATTATAAGTAAAATATATTGGCTCATGAGATTTGAAAGTCTTTTAGTTCTCATTTTATTTAACTAAAAAAAACGTCCCAACTTTTCAGAAATTTGGGTTGTACACCAGTCAGCTTTTTTCCACCAAAATGCACCTCACTATAGTAATAAACAGTGGCAGCTGGTCAATAAGGGCTGCTGGAGTGCTGCCCCCTTAAAGTTAGGCAGAGAAGAATGTAATTATTTAACATAATATTTATTTTAATAATGAAATAGTCATTTAGTCACAATATTCCGCTGTATTTCGTGATATATTTTTTTTACTATAAAAAAATAAATAAATAAAAACTGTATTACGTTCATTTGTGTTCGTGTATGCGGGGCGCCGGACAAACAAGTGTCTATGTAGGCACATAGATTTTTGAAAAGCATGTGAGTTGTGGCTGAGCTCTAATTGGATTAAATAGCATCTTGGGGTCACAAACAACCATCAGACACTATCTACATGCCAACAAGCTCTTTGGGAGGCATGCAAGTAAAAAACCTTTTCTCAGTCACAATCATAAATGCAAACGTTTGGAGTTTGCTAAGCGGTACTGGGGCTTCAACTGGGACCGTGTTCTTTGATCAGTTGAGACCAAAATAGAACTTTTTGGCAACAAACACTCTAAATGGAACACAAAAGATGAGTATGCAGAAAAGCACCTCATGCCCACTGTGAAGTATGGGGGAAGATCGGTGATGCTGTGGAACTGTTTCTCTTCCAGAGGCTCTGGGAACTTTGTTAGGGTACATGGCATCATGAATGCTTTGAAATACCAGGACATTTTAAAGCAAAATCTGGTGGCCTCTGCTTGAAAGCTGAAGATGGGTCATAACTGGGTCTTTCAGCAAGATAATGACACAAAACATGTGGCCAAATCTACACAGACATGGTTCACCACACACAGAATCAAGCTCCTCCCGTGGCCATCTCAGTCCCCAGACCTCAACCCCATTGAAAACCTGTGGAGTGAGCTGAAGAGGAGAGTGCAGAGGAGAGGAGTCAGGTCACTGGATGATTTAGAGACATTGTGCAAAGAGGAATGGTCGAAGATCCCTCTTTCTGTGTTCTCTAATCTTGTGAAACATTATAGGAGAAGATTAGGTGCTGTTTTGTTGGCAAAATGGGGTTGTACAAAGTACTAAACATCAGGGGTGTTAATAATTGTGGCACCCATGATTTGATGTAAAAAAAAATTTCTTAATGTGGGATTTTTTTTTTCAGCTGAATAAAGGCACTTGAATTTCCATTTTTTAGAAGCTAAAGAAAAGAAAACATTTTAACCAGGAGTGCCAATAATTATGGAGGGCACTGTATTTACTATGTCTGGTGTATAATTTTTGTCTACTTTTTCCTTTTTATTAAGAAACACATTAGTTTTGTTTTAACCAGAACAATACACATTTGCAACTATGCATTAATCCTTTATACTCTATTATTTATTTTCACAGTTTGATGATGGTGAGTATGAACTGTTTTCTCTGATAGTGAATGGAACCTGGACCATGAAGGTGCAAGGCAACAGTGCTAACCACTAAGCCACCATGCTGCCCTTTAAAAAAAAAAAAAAAAAAACTATTAATTATTTTGGTTTCAGACGCACAGTATATAAAGGCAATAAGTGTACAGAAAATGCACATGATGTTTTATCTAGTTACAAAGAGAAGACAATTTTAAAGAGTTTTTAGGTACCCACTAGAGGCATTTCTTCCATGTGCAGTTACATCACATGACCTGCTCCCTTTGATGTCTTTAACAGTAGTAGATTCTGTCTAAACTCTCTCAGTATTATTGATCTGTTTTTTTTATTACCTAAGAGCCAACCTTGTCCAAAAGGGAAATATATATATATATATATATATATATATATATATATATATATATATATATATATATATATATATATTTTTTTTTTTTTTTTTTTTTTTTTTTAAAA
>JAAGKR010004428.1:0-15158 GCA_011419295.1 Clarias macrocephalus | reverse complement strand
GGATCAATGAGCTGACAAATGGGCTTTGTGTTATTATTTTAGGCATATTATCATACTCTTGGCTTAGATGAATATCAAATCACATTTTATGACCAATTAATGCAGAAAAACATGGAATTCCAAAAGGTTCACATACTTTACCTGCCACTGTATATAATTAGGGCCAATCAGTGTTAGATTTTGTTATTTTAATTAATAATGGAGTAATGCATGCTGTGTTAAAATGATTCACACTCTAAAGATGCCTATGGACTTTTCTACCATATTAACTTACTACCATTTGACTAAGATTAAATAGGCTAAATAACAGCAATCAGAAAAGCACATTTGCAATCTACAAAAGTAATTATTTTATTACAGGCATTGTAAAGAACACTGTTAGATTGACCATCTCCATGGAGTGGATTCTATGACTATTATTTAAACCTAATGATTCGGAAACGTAGATACATTGCCAAAACAAAAGTTACATGTTCAAAGTTGGAAAGGTGTTGACCTGTCAAGGGGAATACAAAAAGCATCTCTAAATATAATAATAATAATATAATAATAATTAATTTTAAATGCATGCCTCGTTCATGAACTCCTGGCAGGTCAAACACATTAAGTCCTGCTCCTGATCATAGAGGAACACACTTGTTTCGCCTTGCGGTTCTGGACATATTTACAGTAGATGATTGAAGGTTTATATATATATATTATAGTGTAGCAGTAGAAGATTGAGAGCAAGATGAGACAAAGACATGTATGCAAGACTACAAACTGCTCTATTTTTTCCTGATGCAGATATAAATCTGATTTAAAACATGGTGATGCTTAATTATTTCACTTCACATGGTTTTATTCAACACGTGGTCACAGATGTGTTCATGCACTTTAATAGTCCTCCTTGAAATATTTAATAATAACCTTTTTTTTTAAATGATTCCTGTTAGTGAGTGTAAGATCTGTTTTTTTTATCATTGTACTGACAACACAGAGTGATGATTAGCATCTATTGTGACAGTAAATATATATTTTTTCTCTTTTCTAACATTGTTTCTTACTAATATGTCACACAGAATTTCTTGAAGGGGTAAGTAAATAACTTCTAGCATTCGTACTAAACAGTAATTCACTGATCAAATGGAGACATAAACATTTTTTTAATCATGTTTGTTAAGGACTCTAAACAGTAAGTGACATTTCTATCAGTCAGATTCTTTCCCACAATGCACCTATGTGCAACCCCACTCCACTGCAGTAATGTAAGCAGAAACACTCACAATGTCAAGAAATAGACAAGAACTCACCATACTTTCATAATTATTTTCACCTGCACCAATAAAGAGCCACATCTTAGCAAGGTAAAGATACACTGCTTAGTTTTACGCTAATAATAATAATAATAATAATAATAATAATAATAATAATAATAATAATAATAGCAATAGTAATGAATTAATTAAAACCTTGGTTAAAACCTTGGATTGTGGGCATGATTAGTTCCTGAAGCGTTTTTGTACATCAAAGCACTCTTATATCAAAGCAAATTTTCCCATAGAAAATAATAGAAACTAGGATGATTCATTCCACAGCCCAAAAATGTTTATATAAAATAGTTTAATGCAAAATATAGAGTAGAACAAATTACCCTGCACTTTACCTTTAAAAAGCATTGTGACTGGTGTTAGATGAGACAAGAAGCAGGAGCAGGGGGGATTAAAATGTAGGACGACCATCACTCCTACAGCCTTTTAATTTTTTTTTCCTTAACGGACGCCATTGTTGCAGTACAGTTCCTATTACCCCTATCTTACCTACGAGGAGTCAGCGCGGATTCGCGCGGCGGCCATAAGTATGGTTCATCACGATTCACAGCGAGTTTTGGTGTAGTTCTGATGTCTGTTTTTTTCTTTTTTTTAATCATTGTACTGACAACACAGAGTGATGATTAACATCTATTGTGTTCCCAATTTTTCCATATGAAAAATTAAATATGTTTTCCACTGTCCTCCTGGAAGCTCGCTGAACCTAGCGAAACATCAGGCAGTCACTCGCAATGGCCTAACACCGTGTCTCACTGCAAGTCAAACCGCATAGGTGAGATAGGGGTATAAAGAACAGTCACTACTATTAGTATCTCACAGGCTAATTATAATTTTTTTCTTCCTTTGTACATAAGTTTGGCACGTAACTAATCTTGCACCATTTGTCATAGACCCATGAAAGAGGTGTCACATAGTGCGGCTTATTCGGGAATGAGGTGCTATGACAGGGGTGGGCAGTAAATTGGCCCTGCCCCAAAAAGTCTCATAGACTTATGTTTGCCCCGTTGACTTAAAATGGAGACTTCAACATGTAACTAATCCCATACCATTTTTTTGTGGACCCATGAAAGATGTGCCAAATCGTGTGACTCATTCTGGAATGGTGTGCTTGCCATGACTTTTATAAAATCTCATGTACTTAACATTGAGACCAATTTTGACAGATTCTTGCGCAGAGCAACAATTTTGTAGAAAGATAAAATTTACCATATTTGAAAGGGCTTGCAAATTTTGTCAGCACATACCCTGCACAAGGGTATAAGTTGTACCCTTGGAGCACACAAGGTGAAATGGTAACTTCCATAGGAACTTTGAAAATGAACTGTGGATTCCATTGTCCATCATGTGTCCATGATTCCATGATTCCATGATGCTAACATGATTCGCATGCTGCTAGCATGATGCTAACATTATTAGCATGTTGTTAGCATGATTAGCATGTTTAACATTATTATGCTAACACTATTAGCATGTTGATAGCATGACATTAAGGTGATTAGCATGTTGCTAGCATAATGCTAACATGATTAGCATGTTGCTAGCCTTATGCTAATTATATTAGCATGCTGCTAGCAACATCATTAGCATATCAATAGCATCATCATTACCATGTCGCTAACATGATGCTAGCATGTTGCTAGCATGACTCCAATGCCAAAGCAAACACTCACATTTTCTTCAGAAAATATACCTATCCAGTTTATTTTATTATTGTTGTTGTTATTTATTTATTTTTTAGCCAAGCAGTACATATTAAATTTTAATGCAGTGATCAAATTGAAACATTAAAAGCATTTTCATATCATGTTAATTTGAAATACTCAGGTGAATACATGAGATTCCATTCGGCTTCATTTCCATAATACACCTGTGCATAACACCACAGCACTGCAATTATAAATGGAAAGCTGTTTTAAACAATATTTAGACAAGTGAGCATCAAAGCACATCATTCTGTTATCTAATCAATATTTAATGTTATTTTATAAAATACATATACAGATTTACTATGTGTGATGATCAATTGTTGTCTAGTTTTCCTCTTTTTATTAAAAGACACATCCGCTATGTTTTAACAGAGTAACAGTTACTTTTAATTTTTGTTAATGGAACAATTCTTCACATTTGTAATCATGCATAAAACTTTCTTTTTACTGTACTTTCACAGGAATCTATTTCAGGTGAGAATAAAGCCTTTTCTCTGATAGTGATGTGTTGATGCTGCATGAATATGACATGGACATGGCTTTTTCTTTTTTTTTTTAGAAATATGCACTTGCCTAGTAACCGAACTAGAAGGGAGATGATATATGATCTGTTGTTTAATAACCTATTGACATACAATAATTATGTGTTAAGCTATGTTGTTATTTTTGCTCTTAATTATTAATAGAGTAATGAATGTTGAGTTAGAATGATTTACCCTCTGCAGATGCTCATGGTCATTGAACATTGCAATACAATCACTTTTAATCGCTGATTTTTTTTTTTTTTTTTTTTTTTGGCACATACTTTTAAGATTCAACAATTAGCTTGGATCATTTCAATATTTTAACACACTGCTCTGTGACTAAGAGTAAATTGGATAAACAAGCAGATAATTGTGTCAAATAGAACATTTGTAATCCACACAATGAATAATTTTTTTACAGGCATTGTAAAGAACACTGTAGTGTAGTGAACAAAACAGGCTGTGATCACTGGCTTACCAGTGTTCTACACACAGAAATCTGACTTACATACTTATACTGATAATGTAGCTTAAAAGCTGATGGTTTGTTGACAAATGATGCACACTCATTAGTGAACTGATGGAGTTAAGAATCAGAGACTGGCTCAATATCAGTTTAGAAAGCCCAAATCCAAAAACATCCAATTTTTATTCTTAGGTTATATCCTTATTTTAAAAAGCATGTTTATGAATATTGATTAATTCCAAAAATGAAAAATTCCATGTTCAAAGTTGGAAATGCATTGACCTTTCAAAAAGAGCAACACTGAATTTAGTGTGAAATAATAATAATAATAATAATAATAATAATAATAATAATAATAATAATAATAATTAATTTTAATTGTCTTCCTCCTTCATGAACTCCTGGCAGGTGAGACAAAACATTAAGGTTTAACACTATGCTCCTCATATCATCGCAGAACCCATTTTGCTTTGCCTGGCACTTGGCCAGATGTAGGTGATTAAAGAAATATTGTTATATTTAATTGCTCATTTTTAATGTGGTTGAGCTCAGAGCTGCCAAACAGTCAAAACACTGCTATTGGTTGACAAGTTAGATACTGTGCAAATCAGACTCCGAGCAGGTCATGGAGTGAGAGCAGTAATTTGGTAGTGTAAGGTAATGTATCCAGTCAATGTGTATGTGCTCGGGTGGAGGCAGAGTTCAGCAACTCAGATTTCAGAGTTCCCCACAAGGAAACAGCTGTGGGAAAAAAAGTTGTTCCTAAACCTACTTGTCTTTGTCTGGAGGCTCCTGTAGCACCTCCCAGAGGGAAGGAGGGCAAAGAGCCTATGAGCAGGGTGAAAGAAGTCCTTTGTGATATTGTGTGCTTTGCTGAGACACAGTTTCCTGTAAATTTCTTAAATCTTTGGTAATGAATCTCCTACAATGCATTGGGGAGTTTTCACCCTCTCTAGCGCTTTCTGATCTGACACAGTGCAGTTCCCATACCAGACTGTGATGCAGCTGGTCAGGATGCTCTCGATGGTGCAATGATAGAAGTTCACAAGGTTGTCTGAAGAGAGAGCGTTGTTCTTCAGGGCCATGGTGAGCCTTCTTGACCAGACTAGAGCTGTTGGCGGTCCAGGAGAGATCCTCAGGGATGTGCCCATGAATTTGAAGCTTTTGACACTGGCCACCACCTCTCCATTGATGTGAATGGGGGTGTGTGTATATCACGTTTCTTCATCCTGAAGTCAACTATGAGCTCCTTGGTCTTCTTGGTGTTGAACAGCTAGACGGTCCACTTCCCCTCTATAAGCTGACTCATTGTTGTCTGTAATGAGTCCGATCACTGTGGTGTCAATAGTGTTGGAACCATGTATAGGCTTGCAGTTGTGGGTGAAGATAGAAGAAGGGACTCAGCACACAGCCTTGTGGTACTCCGGTGCCAAGGATGAGGGTAAAAGAGCAGTGGTGATTTCCCCGGACATTCTGGGGCCTGTTGATCAGAAAATCCAGAAGCCAGTTGCATAGTGGTTTGCTAATGCCCAGGTATCCGAGTTTGGTGACTAACGTGGAGGGAATGACAGTGTGAAATGCTGAACTAAAATTGAGGAAAAGCATTCTGGGATAGCTGTGTTTATTGTCCACGTGAGAGGGGACTGAGTGCAGCGCTGTGGAAACTGCATCCTCTGTGCTCCTGTTTTGACAGTAAGCAAATTGGTGGGGGTCCAGGGTGGCAGGAAGACAGGGGAACACCTGGTGACCTCAAACACTTTATCCAATAGAGCGATAAACACAAATGTGCGTCAAGAGCATTTTATGAAGCAGTTTTTTTTCCCCCTGATATATAGATATAAATGTGATTTAACATGGTGATGTTCAGTATTTTCAGTTTATATGGAATATTTTATTCAACAGCTGGTCACAGATGTCCTACATGAAATATTTAATCCATAGGCTTTTTAAAATTATTTATTTGTTAATTTGAAATAAAACATTATAATTGTACTGAAAACAAGATTGAAGATTGTTTAGCTGCTATTGTGACTGTAAATATTTTTTTTCTCATTTAACATTGTTTCATATATAATATATTGTATATTCTATAAACATATAAATATATTGTATAAACACATATATATATAAAGCATACTCCTTACTCCTTGTCCTAATTATAGGACTGCAGCTACAGAGAGAGATGATTTAATTTTGGATAGTGCTGCGTAAAGGGGGAGGGGCTAACAAGCTAATACCAAATCAAATTAGCTTTTTGAGAAGAGCCACAGAAGGTTTGTAGCTAATGTAAAACTATAAAGCAGCTAATTAAACAGAAATTAACATTACTAAACAAATACTCTGTATTCTTTCTGTATTATCTATACAAAGGGTCCTGTTCACTTCAGGTGAGTAAACATTTTAATAAATAATATTCTTATTTTTCTGTAAATGTGCAAAAATAATTGTATAAAACAGATTCAAGCACTTTTTTCCACATTTCTCATTTTGGTAATCTGATTGAGGTTGCATGTTGGGTTAGTGATTAGAACTCTCACCTCAAAGCCTTTTGTCCACTTCTGTATATGATACAATCTTGGTTTTATGAGTGTAAATTAGTTGTATTCATTCAGTGTGAAGATCAGTCCTAGGGCTGATGAATGAATTGTCACTCGAAACCATTTATGTAAGTTTGGCTAAATTTGCTCATCCCATTTACACACACACACACACGCACACTACCTTAAAAAATCATACAGTCTTTTGTTCAAATGTCTTTAATATTGACTATGGTATGTAATGTAATTGGCAGTTAATGTATAAAAATGTTAATGTTCATATTATTTGGCTCTCTGAAGCACATCATGATATTTATTTTAAAGAAAAAAAAGTTAAGCAGAAAGATCAGGAAAGGCATGAGTGCTTTGTGCAGAAAGGACTTGATATCTTGTTCTATATTGTAAGTTCTGTACTATGTTGTAAGCTTATGGGACAACAGTCGCACGTGCAGTCAGATAATGCATGATCAGATGTTACATAACTGATAGGGCATTGTTGTCAACTACTCAAGTGAATCTAACAGTGGTAGAGGAGGAGGAGGATTTTGCATTATAAGCTGGAGGTTTTATATTATTTTTAATGTTTCTTATGAAGTTAAACAATCTTTAAACAAGTAAAAAGTTTTTTTTTAAGTTTTTAAAAACTTATTCCCTGCTAGTGACTCACTACATGAACACAACAATAAAAGTTTGTTATAATAAACTCAACCAGTTTGTTATAATAAACTCAACCAGTTTGTTATAATAAACTCAACCAACACTTTTATTGAAATAAATTGAATTTATGAATTACCACAAACACTGCAACCGGATCTATCAATTGTGACAAAACAGTATGGGGTAAAATTAATAAAGTTAATAGTTTAGATATAATATTTTGCAATGTGTGTTTTATTACTCTTGTGACCCAAAGAAAACATGCACAGTTTGTGCATCAGTTTGCAATAATTTTTGTTTTTATTTCATATACAACGTCTGTTGTCCATTTCTGTTGTCTCTGTTTCACAGCCCTCACCAGACATGGAAGTGTTCATTCCAGAGTTGGTTGAAAAATGTGCTGAGGATGAGACTACAGATGAGTATAGGTAATGTGTCTGATTTATTTTACATGGACAAATCAGTGCCAGGCATCCAGGAGAAACAGATATCATGTTCAGGCTTTTATGATTTTATTCATAGTGACCAGTAGGCGAGTAGATTAAATTACAGGGGGAAAAAACACTAGTCAATAATGCATGACAAAATACTTGTATACTATTTTTTCAAATACAAACAAACTCTAGATTGCTGAAGAGATCATAGCAATATGTAATTTTTTTTTAATTATTGTTTTGTAATTATGTTCAGGTTTCTGTGCCCTCGTGCTGGTCAGTTTATTTGCAAATTGACCAACCTTATGTTTGAGATGGAAGGGGAAGGGGAAGTGCTGTACAGAATAGTGTCCTGGGACAGCTGTCCGTTGGATGGTTTAGGTCAAAAGGAGCCTGCAGGACCTCTGTACAGTATCAACTGCCATGAGGGTTCAATCAAGTATCTGCATCTTCCCCATTGTGAGACCTGTAAGTTGACTCATGGCTAAATTTTTATCAATTCTCTATGCCAGGTTGCAGTGGTGTATTTAACATGACTTAAATATGACATTTCTCTTTTTTAATATTATTGTGTCCTGTATGGGCAATTTTTAAATAACCTTTTTTTAAATAGCCTGAACATGTACTTTATTCTGTAGTTGTGGGGAGAAGTTTGCATATATTAATCACTTAATTATGCCAAAATGCATACAACAGTAAATCTAGTACATCAGAGGCTCCGTTTTAAATACTGGGGGGAAATATGTGATTTATGTTTGTTGCTATTATCTAAAATACTGCTCATTTATATGTTCCAGTTACACATGATGTGCAACTGACTGTGGCCCATGTGACTGGTGGTAATGTGGAGATTATTCAGCCACTAAATGTAACAAACACACGTGTCATCATAGACGTTCACAGTCTGTCCCTGTTTGGTCTCTTAAGAGACCTGATATTCCAAGGTTATCCTATCGAAGCACAGGTTCTACTGTTCTATAAAAAGCTAAATGGAAAGCACAGGATGAATAAACTGCACATGCACCTTTTGCCAGGCAACATACCTGTTGAAGAGGTAATGTCATTTAATTAATACTTATGTTATTGTCTTTAACAAGGCATAATTTTCCTAAATTGTTTATTTGTAGTACACTCTTTTTGCCATTTAAATTGAATACCATTTCATTTTGTTTTCCCCCCAAAGGTACAAAAACAGCATAAGTCCAACATATATATTGAGTCGACTGCCACATGTGAACTGAGTCCTGGTAATAAATACTGGCCTTTTTCTAAAAATACTGACCATGAGATTACAATCCAACCAGAGGTAAGAGACAGGTCCTACCATAATATAAAAATCTCAGAATAATTTTAGTTCTTAAAAACATGGTTACCTTTAGACATTCATTTTAAAATAATATTTTTTTTACCTGTTTTCTTAGTTTGAGAAGTTTAAGCGTGACTATGGCCCCAACTATCACCCTACATTTGAGGTGTTTTTTAATACCGATGTTGTTAAAATCAATTTGGGTCTTTTGAATGAAGATAACAAGGAGGTGTGGTCTCGTCTGGTCTTGATTACAGGTAATTTATTATTATTATTATTATTATTATTATTATTATTATTATTATTATTATTATTATTATTATTATTACTTAATCATCTGTATGAGTGTGTGCATGTTCAGGAGCAGCAGGTATAAATGGGTTGGTAGAGCTTTCTTGACTTATTGCCAGACACACATGTCAACACCACATGTGAGATGTCACAGGTCATTTTAGTAAACCAATCTGTAATCAAAATAAAATGCAAGAACAGGGTTTCATTTCCCGATTTAAAAAATGCTACAAAACATGTACATTTTAAAGTATGTAAAATAAACAGCGTATATTAAATAAAAATAGGCCCATCACTTGGAATGCTCCTTTAGCTGTTTTCCGGAACAATACAAGGTTCATAAAAAATAGAGGTAAATACAATAATATAAATGTACACATGACCTAAAAAACAACAGGGCAACTTGTTCTGATACAGTTGTTACGTTTTCTGAGTTTGACTGTTGGAGACATAATGGAGAGAAATAAATACGCTTGAGGATTGTTGAATTTTCTTTCTTTTGGGATGGAGAACAAATCATAACAGGCTCATTGTGCTGATAATGCTGTACTGAATAAAATTTTACACACTGTGACTTTTGATCTATAAATATAAGTGTCCATTAAACACTGCAAACACTGGCACAGCTTCACAGAAGAAATGGGTCATGTAGTGCACCAACGAAATACTGATATAATTCAGTGAGGTAATAAATTGATATAGTATTATTTCATGCAAATTTCATTTCAAGATACTGTGTATATTGATTATTAAGTTAACACACCTAAAACCCTACTACTGGTTATTGAATAAGTGGTTTACTTTTTTGTTGTCACATCAGATACAGAGGCAGCCTCCCCAAAATTAGATGCAAAAGGTAAGGCTACAATATATTTTACTTTCATGTTACCTACTTAAAATAATTGCGATGCACTTTTATATATTTATATATGACCTAATGGTTATGAATGTACTCTGAAAGTGTTAAATCAAGACTCTGGGTGTTAATTCAAGACTAAGGATTTTGCTGTGTGGTCTTAGACTTTGTCTTAACATGATAACTGAACTGCTCAATAAATGAATGAAATGAAATAAAATTAGGGAACACCTAATCATCCCATTACAACACTAAGTTTAGTGAATTAGTTTCACCTGCTTTGGTGCAAATAAAGGAGACATAAGCAACACCCCCCCCCCCTCCATACACACACACACACACACACACACACAAAAATGGGGTGGCCAAAGACCAGCACTCTGTTTATTGTTCCTGGCTGACTCTTCTGAAGTTTTGTGTTTTGCTAGTGTGCTTTTCACTACTGGTAGCATAAGGCATTACCCAATCAGGTTGCACAGGTAGCCTACTTACTTCAAGATGGCACATTCGTACACGCGGATGCAAGAATTAGTTTACTCGAATCTCGATTTCCATTCACCAGAATCCACCCCTGGTGCCCTGTTCTCTTTACAAATGATAGAAGGTTCACACTGAGCAGATGGAAACACCGATGGTGAATTTTGTTGGTCTCGACCTGGGTCAGAGTTGGTCTGGGAAAAGCCGCACAGAACTGTATGTCCTAGGCAGCACTACCCCAACTACTACAAATAAAGTGGGCCCTGGGTTCCTCTTGGTGCAGGACAATGCCCTGCATCATGTGTCCAAGATGTGTAGGTAGTTCCTGGATGACAAAAGCATCCAGAAACTACCTACACACCATTGACTGATCCTCACATTCCACTGACCTAAATCTAATCAAGCACCAAAGGGACATTATGAATCATGCATCCAAGGCGAACAAGTCCCACCATCGACTGTTCCATGAGCTCACTGATGCCTTGAGCCAGGTCAGGGAGGAGATCCCCAGGATGCAATCCATTGACTCAGGAGCATGCCCATGGGGAACCGACACACTTCTGGGTCCCAGAAGGACATCTGGGTCTATCTATTTAAAGTTCCATTAGAAAAAACGTCTCAGATTACTTAGCTGTAACCCTGTTCCCTGATAAAGCGTGACGTTCCCTTTCAAAAGCTACACTCGATGCTGCGTGAAAACGCTATGGGAACGAGAATACCAACGCTGCCGCATTGCAAGTGTCTGGACTCCCAGGTTGTGTAGCGTGTGCGCACAATAGCCAAGGAGGTCTCAGACCTAGCTCTGGGATGCTAACTCAAGGATCCATGAGCCCGGAGTAGCATTGACATCCAGACTATAAAATCTAACAAATATGTGCGGAGAGAACCAGGCTGCTGCATCACACATCTGCAGCAGGGGGACGCCTCTTGCCAGAGCAATTGATGAGGCAATCCCCCTGGTCGAATGAACCCTGATTCCCAGAGGCGAAGTGTAACCACGCGCCTCATAGGCTAGGGCAATGGCATCTCACCCAGTGCGACAGCGTCTATCTAGTGGCGGCTGCCCCCCGGTTGCAACCCCCATGGCAAATAAAGAGCTGATCTGACTTACGCCACTGGGTAGTGCGGTGGACATAAATCTGAAGAGCACGTACTGGACACAGTAAGTGAAGTCTTTCCTGCTCCGGAGCTGTGAAAGGCGGAGGACAGAAGGCTTCGAGAATGACTGGGTGCATGGTCGAGAATGTAACCTTCGGAAGATAGTTCGGGTGAAAATGCCGAATAGCTTTGACTAGCCCAGGGGCAAAGTCTAGGCAGGATGGGGAGACTGACAGAGCCTGCAGATCCCCAATCCTCTTCAAAGAAATAATAGCCATAAGAAAATCTATCTTAAGAGACAGAAGCCTGACAGGTGCTGACTCTAGTAGTTCAAAAGGGGTGTCAGCCAGGCCTTTGAGTACAATAGTCCCACAAAGGGACCATCTCTCTAGTGGGCGGCCTCAACCATTTAGCTCCACAAATAAAACGGGCAACTAAATGGTGCTTCCCCACAGAAACCGCATCGGTCAGAGCATGACAAGCTGAAATACCGAAATTTTGGAGTACTAGGGCATAAGCCAGAGGACAACGTTTCTTGCAGAAACTCCAACACTGAAACAATCTGGCAGTGAATTGGGTCTACATGTCTTGCCATGCACCAACTTTCAAATACACTCCATTTGAGGCCCTAAGTTCTTCTAGTGGAGGCAGCCCTGGCACTTAAAATGGGTTAAATTATGCTGGCTGGAATACTAGCATCTCTTAGTTGGTCCCCTTCAGGGGCCAAACGTGAAGGTTCCAGATCTCGGGCCGGGGATGAAATATTGTCCCAGAAGATCCCTCCTCACTGGAATCTCCCAGGGTGAGCCATTGAGGAGAGATATTAGATCCGAGAGCCACACTCTGGTCGGCCAATGGAGTGCTATCAATAAAGGGCGCAAATCCTGTTGACGGATCCTCGCCAGGACTCCTGGGAGCAGAACTATCGGTGGAAACGCATGAAGGCGTAATGTGGGCCACGTGTGGGCCATTGCGTCCAGACCCAGGGGAGCTGGAGGAGTCAAAGAGTAGTAAAGGGGATATTGTGCTGCCTCTTGCAAGGCAAAGAGATCCACCTCTGCTACATAAAATCTTTCCCAGATTTGACTGACTACTTCGGGGTGGAGTTTCCATTCCTCATGTGTCACAGCTTGTCTGGATAGCAAGTCCGCTCCTACATTCATATGCCCCAGAATGTAAATCGCCCTGAGGGACAGGAACTTGTCCTGTGCCCAAAGCAGAACCTGGTGCGCTAGCTTGTTCAAGCGGCGCGAGCACAGTCCACCCTGGCGATTTATGTACGAGACTACCGCAGTGTTGTCCACCCGCACGAGGACATGGTATCCTCTCAACTGCTAGAAGAAGTGTTTCAAGGCCAGAAACAGAGCCATCATTTTGAGACAATTGGTGTGCCATGCGAGAAGATGACCTCTCCAGCTCCTTGGTGCTGGACGACCATCCAAGACCGCACCCCAGCCCGTGAGGGAAGCGTTTGTCGTTAGCATCTTGCGGACCTAAAGTGGGACCCAAAGTCAGAAACCGGGGTCCGAACCACATAGAAAGGGAACGAAGCCCCCGGGGTGTAACCCTTATTAGCCTCTGGGGATTGGCCCTTGAATGAAATCCCCTGGCTCTTAGCCACCGATGAAACGCGCTTATGTGCAGAAGGCCCAAAGGTATCACCATGGATGCAGCTGCCATGAGGCCTAGAGATCTCTGAAAGTGATGAACAGTCACCTTCTGGCCTAGCTTGATTTCCTTCAGGGTGTTGAGAATGGATTCAACATATGCAGGAGACAGCTGTGCCCGAATCCGATGTGACACCTAAATATGTTGTCTTCTGAACAGGAAAGAGAACGCTATTCGTGGCGTTAAGTCTCAATCCTAAAGAATGGAGATGAGCTAGGACGATGTTGATGCGCTAGCTCCTGAGACTGAGCCAGAATCAGCCAGTCGTCTATGTAATTCAAAATACGGATGCCCTGGAGTTGTAAAGGAGCCAGGGCCGCATCCATGCATTTTGTATATGTGCAGGGTGACAGAGCTAGGCCAAATGTAAGGACCCAATACTGGTAAGCTTCGCCCCCGAAAGCAAACCTCAGGAACTTCCTGTGCTGTGGCTATATTTCTATATGGAAATATGAGTCCTTGAGGTCGATTGTCACAAACCAATCCTCTGGTTGGATTTGAGAAACAATCATTTTGACAGTCAACATTTTGAATCTGAATTTCCTGAAATAGCGGTTCAAGCCGCGAAGATCCAAAATCGGACGCACCCCCTCATCTCTCTTGGGAACCAAAAAGTACCAACTGTAGTAGCCTGACAGGGAACATGTTCTATGGCCCCTTTGCCCAGCAGAGTCTCTAATTCCTGGGCCAGTAGATGTGCTCAGTCCAGTTTCACGAAAGTGGAGACCACATCGTTGAAATGCGGAGGATGATGTGCAAACTGAATCCTGTAGCCTGTGGCTACAGTCCTTTGTACCCAAGGAGATACGCCTGGCAGTAGTTTCCATGCCAACTTCTCTGATATGGGCACGAGTTTTGACACTTCGGCTGGATGGGGGGGGGGGGGGTGTTAGGTTAGGTTAGGAGATGACCAAACACCCAACATTTTGTTGGAAACCAACGCTCCCTGAAACACCAGTGGTGGCAGGGATTGAACACCGGCCTCCTGGGAGTGCCAGGGAAGAGGCCCTATTTTGTAAAGGAAATCCAGGTGCTCCTCTCCGGTGGGAGACACCCCCATGGTCCCGGGCGCACGAGCCTCAGGACTTCCTCTTTGAAGTGAGGAAGCTCCTCAGGTCCGGTCTTTTTGAGGCAGATTGAGAAGAGTTGCGAGCATCACCCCAGTCTTTACGAGGGGGTGCACGGCTGGTCACGCTCTCCTTCTGCACCTCACGCTTAATAGGGGCCAGACTTTTGAGCACGGCGGGGAAGAAACTTCCCAAAGGCCTGTTCATATAACTTTGCCTCCAGAAAGCAACGAAATTAATAGCATCACCAAAGAGGCCGGAATGCGAGACGGGGGCATCAAGGAGGATAGCACGATCCCTATCCTTGATGCCCGTCAGTTTCAGCCACAGATGCCTCTCCGTGGATACCATGGCAGCCATAGAACGGCCAACAGCATGGGCCGTCTGCTTGGTTGCATGGAGAGACAGATCTGTGGCTTGTCGCAGCTCTGCAATTGCCCTCTCATCAATAGCCCTGCCGGTGCTCAGGTCCTTCAGCAGGTCAGCCTGGTAGGCAAAACCGCCATGGTGTGCAGTGAAGCACCAGCCTGACCCGCTGCCTGAAAAGATTTCCCCACCAAAGCAGATGTCAATCTACCTGGCTTGGTGGGGAGTGTAGGCTTTTTCAGGGAGGATGATGTCCCAGGAGAGAGAGAGCCTGCAAGCGTCTGGGGCATCATCATATAACAGTGCGCTATAACACATGACATGACTTCATCTTGATGAAGTGGAAATGTATTACAGTGAAATAAAATTTGCAGTTCTTACTTTTTTTTTTTTTT